>JAJIZL010035576.1:0-25252 GCA_023969395.1 Amblyomma maculatum
GCTATGAGAGATGCTTTTACTCATAGTTAATTACTAACTACCAATAAATCTATGAATAGCACCCCGAGGATTCGGTCTTGGTTTGGTTTAGAGCGCTCAACGTGTGGGTGTCTTGCTTTTTGCCTCTATCGAAAAGCAGCCTTTGTGATTTTTCTGTACAAGTAATACTCTTTTTTGGGGTTTGTGGGTATGCATTAGAAGATAGCGTAAAACATATTGACGCAGGGAGATGCACAAATGATAGAATGCTCTACACTGGCATGTTGACAAAGCAATGAGATAGACACACACTATGGCAAGTTCATAGAGTAAGCTCAGATGAAAAAAAAAAGCCCAATGTAGAGGAAATCTGCCCAAGTAATGGTTTTGCTTGGATGAGTTGGTACATGTTCAAGGAATTAAGTAATATGTTGTGTGTTAATCTTGCTGTCGAATCAACATGCTAGTCACACACTATTTAAAGATGTGCTTCTAATACTTCTGAACCTCAAAGCTAAAACTTCTGGACGTGAAAACATGCCAAGCATGTTTCTTTGTAGATGTGCTTAATCATTTGCCAAATGTTTTGTCATCGTCTTCTATACGTTTTTGTTGGTAGCGAAAGCATCAGGTTAACGAAAGGTGGCCTGGGTCATTCCTATTTTAAGCAAGGTGGTTGTTTTGTGTTAAACTATTGTCACATACCATTACTTTCATTGTAAACTTATAGAACATATTGCCACTTGTATTCATGGGTTCCTAGAGCACAGTTCAGTTACATCACATTGCCGACATGGTTTCCAGAAAGGATCTTCTACAGCATCTGAACTGGAACTTGTGTGCCGCTGCTTTGCCTCATTCTTCGAAATTAACAGCCACATTGATACACTCTTTCTTAGATTAAAGCAAATCATTTGATGTACTAATCACAGGCAAATATCTGAATTAACACGGATTTATCTCCCACGGATGTTTATGTCTGGGATAAGTGACTAGGAAAGTAACTGATAGCAGTTCATCGCTCTCAGCGGCAACAATCTGGATCTTTTACTATCAAGTCTGGTTTGCCCCACGGAAAGATCTCCGGGCCATTACTGTTTGTTTCACAGTGTCCACTGTAAAGCTAGCGAAGAATAGCAAGGCCACTGGGGGGTTTGCACTGAGGTACACACACTGGAAAGTTCTGAACTCCATCTTAATTTAAGGTACACGCATTAAAGTCCCTTTCTGACTACCTTTCAAGAGTTTAGTCTTAGGGTGCCTGCACTTGACCCATCCTCAACATTTAGTGCCGAAACCGAGCAATGGTTGGCGAACCGAACCTTCTAAAGGCATCGAGCATGGCTTCCCCATTGAGAGGCTCACATAAAGGGAGATAGCTCGAAAGGTGCACAGCACCCAATTTATCAATGAAGCAAGTGCTCTGTGATATTTGGTACCCCAACACTTATCCAACTAACGTGCCTCTATGAGCACCTGAAAGCAAATAATGATGAGTGAAGGATTAACCATGAGCTCAAACCACACATCACAAGACACATTCATCTTTTCAATATCTAGTATTAGACTTCCTGAAAGCAAGCTCAGACACGAAGCGGTTCAGCCTACAAGTAGCCTCAATAATTTTTGACATCACCTGGCTTTCTTGGCCCTTTCATTATCTCCATATAAATCTTCCAAAAGCTGGTCATGTGGAGTAGCATCAAATGGCAACCTCCCTGAAAAACTTCCTTACAAATGTCATGAATGGGTATGACAGCTGCTGAAAATGAAAGTACTTGCAATTCTGCATTACAGTGGTGGTGAAAGCAAACTACCTAGCATAATGAAACTATATGTTTTTTGTCATGCAAGCCAAATAGTATATTGCCAGGGGGCGCTCGGAGTGAAAGACGACGTTGAAGTGAATCGGCTCCGGACTCGCAGGACGTACCTAAACCTTGGACCGCGTAATTCTACCTGTACCGGCTCTGTTAATCTAGCCCCAGTCGCCAACACCGTGACAATATGTTGCACCTGGCTGCATGATGATGACCACTCCCAGAGAAGCACACCTGCTTATCACAGAGTCCCATGTGGTCCCTCATAAGAGAATGAGAATGAAGATCCTCAGACCACTGATATGTGAAAGGTTGCTTAACCACATATCCAGCATAGCTGCATACACTACACATGCTACATCAAATGTAAAGATGCTTGAAATAATGCAAGCTTACAACAAGTTAAGCAACAGTGTAGTCTACACTTCCATTCTGTGATACTAAATAACAAGTTAGGCTAGGCCTTGATTCAATAAATTTCACAGCTTGCACTTGCAACTATCATACCAATTTAATAACACCACATTATTTCTTGTCTTAGGCACGGGATGTTTAAAAATAAAGGTCATTCTCGCTCTCTGCGTCCGATACTCAGCGTCAAGCGCACAGCGAGCTCCGTCGGATGGTGGCATCCATGCATGCACACGCTCTATACCAACAGCTGCAAATGTAAAATTTCGAACACTGGGCAAACCTATACTCAATCGAAAGTTTAGGAGAATATCCTATAAAAAGGAAAGCTATCTTTCCTCCACCTTGCGGATTCTCCTAAACTTTTTCGGAGAAGCACATTTTCCCACTTCCGAGTTATTGACCAACTCGCTCTCGACCTATAATCGCGATCTGCTGATCGACTTGGTTAACTCAGTTGGCAGAGCGACTGCCTGGAAAGGCAGTGGTCCTGGGTTCGATCCCCGGACCAGGACAAATTTTTCTTTAACTGCGAAGTTTATGAGAAACGTTCCTTTGTAGCAGTACGGCTGCGCTTAGATAGATGCCAACGAGCTATACTCACTTGGTTCACATCTTCAGTACGTTGCTCAGCAGGTGCGCCTATAGTTGGCACAGCGTCACAACGAAGCCGTCGGCGCTTGATACCAGCGTTCTTTGAGGAACTCGGCTTGAAGGCGCTTTGCTCAAAATGTTGGGAGCAAACCCTACGCGCAGTGTCGCTCGGCGCGCCAAGAGCTTTCAGCCATAGTCTCCGCTGCTCGCCGCGGGTCGGAAAGCGATGAAACGCTAACTCTGGGCAATTTTCGGTACTCTCGCAGCGCAGCGTCTTTTTGCCATGGCTCGCAGTCGATATAAGGAGAGCGCGATCCGTGCGAGGCGGGAGAAAATTGTCCAAAGAAAGAACGGAAGTACCGTTAGTAACGGGGTAACAGAGGTGGTGGAGGAGACATCCGCCTTGGAGGAGAGAGAGGGGGAGAGAAATGTAGATAGAGTAATTACCTAAGAGCAGCTTTGAAACTAGTAGAGAAATACGCCCTTTCTATGCCTTGTTATACCTTGAAGTAATCTGTTGTTCAGCGCATCACCGCCGCTAGTTGACAACACCACATTTACTTGAGTTTAGAGTCCCTATCTTTACAAGCACTTCAAGAACACACGCGGAACTAAAACAACTTTTATTTGTTTTCTACATAGTAATTTATAGAAGATTCGAATATAAAATATAAAGTTCGTGCTGAACCAACCAGAGAGGCAGCACCCCAGCGAGAGGGTATGTCACATCCGTTTACGAACTTTTGCCGTCGGGTGGCACTCACGGCGGTGCCAGAACGCTGATTATTGAAATGGATTAAAATATTAGGCGCTACGGTTTCGCTGTTATGATTGGGCTTTAGGGCATCGGAAAGGTGTAAATAACCTAGACGCCAGCATGGAATGCACGGCCTGGAAAACGTCACAGTGCCCCTTTAAGAGAAATTCGTCCAGTGATAGTACGTAAAATTATATATTTCGTATAGCATCCGCATAATACTGCTTTACCGGTTATAGCTCCTTCCCTCGTGCATTATTTTAAGACCCTAGGGTAAGAACCGCAAAACACGTGTAAGGGTAGCTGCCGGAGCGAACGCTAGGCCTGAGCTCGGCCACCATGCGTCGCGCTAGGCCTCTTTTTTTTTCTGTCTCTTTACGAGGAATTCGTCGAGTAATAGAAAGTAAAATTATATTCATATAACATGCGCATAATACTGTTGTACTGCTTATAGCTGCTTCCCTCGTGCATTATTCCAACCCTGGTTCGAAATCTCTGCAGCCATTCCGACAAGAGCGGGCAGAGTGAAGTGCGCAGCGAGATGCACGCTTGCTCTCAAAAGCACGGGGAATTCAAGGGCAATCTAGGAAAAACACCTGTGTCCCCAACCAGACATGACGTCACAAAATGTCACATGACTTGTGACATCCCATTTTTTGACCAATCAATGTTTCCAGCCGAGCTACCACGAAACGCTTGTGTCGCACCTGTTCATTTTTTCTTCCCCCCGTGACACTCCCAAAGGGCCCAGACGGAAGTGTTTTTTTTTTTCGTTTCTTTTCTTTTCTTTTCTGCTCGGGTTCCTGCACACAATTCCTCGTTCCCTCCCAGCACGCAAGCAATTTTGCACAATACGCGCCCTGCCTGCGAGTCTCCCTCGACCTCCCTGGTATGCAGCATTCTACACTTCGCAGTACTGTGCACAGCGCTACGCGGGGGAACCGACATAGCGTGTAGCCGGTCAACCAATTTCATATGCGCGGGCGGCGCCAGCGGGATCGTGGGGCCATGATGTTGCGGAGGGTTAATCTGACCTCACACCCGCCGGCTCACAGTCGGGAGCACGGTGCCTCTGACCCGGCGGCCGCTCACAAAAGGTCGAAAATACAGCTATCCGCTCAAAACTAACCCGAATTATGTGCCTGTGCTAGTGTTATCGTGTCTTTTAGAATTCAGTTGTAGTGCTTTCTTAATATTCTTGGATATTTTTTAAAAGCAGAACATGAAAATGTCCAAACGAAGTCGTATTTAGTGACGAGAATCCTGCGAAACGGACTAGTAAGAATATCGAATAATAAATTGGTAGCTAGGGCGGGTATGTAGAGTCGAACTCAGGCCCTTTGATTGCGAGATCGCAAGCACCGCACAACCACTCGAGCTCTTAGGTTCAAGTGTTTAAGGGAGGACTTCGGGGATGCGTTTTATTGTGACTAGAAGACATACTAATGCTAACTGCAAATAACGGTATGCTAAATAGGAGATAGTAATTACTTTCAAACGGCGTACCCATCGAAGCGAATTATGTTGTGAACAAAAATAACCAGGCACAGAGGTACACACGAAAGCAAGTCATTGAGCCAGTCACGTTGTAAGCAGGTAGAAGAGCAGAGCAAGCGAGAAAGGTCATAAGGTCTATTAGCGCTATCACGTTCTGCTTTAAGGCAAATATAAGCTTCTAAATATTTTTTTATAATTCTGCTACAGATGCTTGTCTGAATTAATTCATGATGCTACTGTAAGTAGGCACACCTGGCTTCAATACTGTGCTACTGCATAGCACCCACTCACTAACAAATCTCCAGCAGAAGATGGGCAGAGGTAAGTCCAGAAGATCACCATGATCCGAAACAGCCAGACGTTCCTGGCCTCCTGCAGGAGTCAACGTGTTCCCCGCCACAGTCACTGTGGACGAGACCATCGATACCGGCAGCCGCCTGCTTAGCTCAATGCTCGCACATTGGCAGAGATTGAACGCTTTCAAAACATTCGTATATCCGCGCTAGAAGCCGACACACCATTAGGCGGCCTTCTTGACAGCGGTGTTCAACATCTGCCTGAAGAACAAAAAAGTGCCCCCAGCGTGTAAGGAATTGCGGACCACCCTGATCCACAAGAAAGGACCTGCGGAGGTCGTCACGAAATGGGCGCCCCATTGCCCTCGGGTCAACGATCTCAAAGCTGTATGCTGGGTGCCTTGCCACTCGGCTGCAGCGATGTTTCCCGCAACAGAAGCTGCTTTCTTATTGCTAAAAGGGGGTTTCTGCTGCACGATGGCGTGTTTGAAGACAATTTAATGCTACAGGAGCGCCTTGACGCAGTGAGGGCTGGCAGAGCGGAGCTGTGCGTGGTGTTCCTGGACTTCAGCAACGCCTTTGGATCGGTCGCCTACAACGGCCTCACAGACCACCTACGTGGGACCGGCGCCGGCAGCGACTTCTGTTCCATCGTCGCTGACAACACCACCATCATCATGAGACAGTAAGGAGCAACGCGGCCAATTGACATTTTGGTAGAGATAAGACAGGCATGCTCACTAAGCGGACTTCTGTTTAACCTTGTCATTTACCCAGTTTTGCGTACTGTGCAGGGAGGCTAGAGGCAACACAACATCCTGGCCTACGCCGACGACCTCACCACACAGGCCAGCGACCAGGAGAAGCTGCAAGCCCGCATTGACGTAGTGGCATCCCTCTCTTCTTGGCTTGGACTACGCCGTATTCCAGCGAAGTGCCGCACTCTGCATCTCAGCGGCATCTCGGCACTAGAATGACCCCCTTTTCATCGCAGGTGCGGAGATCCCAATGATCCTGAACCTCGAGAGAACAACGTTCCTGGGCCGCTCTGTAGGATTCAAGGTGTTCCCTGACACAGCCACCATGGACGAGGCCATCGACACCGGCCCGCGCCTGCTTAGCTCAATTCTCGCCCCCTTGGCAGAGATTGGACGCTGTCAAAACCTTCGTATATCCAGCGCTCAGTTTCTCCATGCGGTGCGGTGTGTTAGGTAAGTCAGAGCGGGCGCGCCTCAACAACGCGCTGCCACCATTGGTCAAAAGGACTCCCTACAAGGCAACGCGGCCAACGAGTACTTCTACGGCAGCGTAGCATCGGGCTCGGTGACATCTGGCGCATCGACAACGCATATAAGATCCTCTCGTCTCCTGATCTAGAGGAACGAGATTTAGCGCTGCGGGCTTTCACCACCATCACAGCGAAGCGACTTCACCGACCAGCCACCGAAGAGTGCATCGCCGCCTACCTGACCGGGAAGATGGAGGGGGTCTTCAGAGTCAGGGCAACGCAGCTCCAGTCCGTATAGTCTCCGTGCACTGGAATGGTGGCGCCAGCAGCGACCGCATCGCCAGCGCCTCCGCATGGCACTCTGTACGCTCAGTGCGTTTCCGGCAACCCGTCCGCATAGCAGACACGCAGTGACATCATTGCGGGAATGTCACCGTGAACGAGTTAATGCCGGCTTTTATCCGGATTTCAACGGATTGAAAATATGGACGTAAATTAAAAAAAAAAAAAAGAAAGGAGAGAGCTTAAAAAGTGGACATGTCTTTATACGAGCAATCATGTGTATGGCAGTCACGAAGCAATCGCCGCAGTGAGGCCGCCCGATATCAGCGGAGCTTTGAGCAAATAAAAGAGTTGACTACGACATTCGCCTTTAGGTAAACAAAATTTACAGATTACAGGTAAATATACAGGTAAAATTACGCAGAAAATGTGCTGTACAGCGGCTGAAGTTTACCACTCCCAGAAATTCGTGTCAGCTTCTGGTGAACCTCAAGTTGAGCCAGGGAGAAGTGTGTCATAAGGGTGCAATGGTTGACTACCACCCCTGCTTTAGTAAAATAGGTGATGAAAGGGATTGTGCAGCGCCTTGCTTCTCCAGCGTGACTGGTCTCGTCCCATTCTTCACGCATCCGCCCTGCGACACCTGACTTGGAAATGTGAATGCGCCGTAAAGAGGCGCCTGCCTCCTACAGACTGCATTGTAAAATCGGGCAGCACGTTTCAACCGATTGAGATAGTGCCTGGTTGGCCAGGACAAAAAAAAAAATCACCTACCATACATGCACAATACGAATGCTCTATCACAGTTGCGTAAAACGCATTTTTTACTGCATTTTTATGTCCTGAGGATTGGCACTGCTTTGCTTTGCGTATTGCCCTCAAAAAAGCATAGCTCGAATCGCGAAAAAAGACGAAGCGTTCCTTGCTGGGTATGTACCAAGGATAGACGATTTTTATTTTAGCTATTTCCTACTAATTAAACGAACGTCCAAGGGCATTCCATATTTTGAAGTAATGTACAAAGCTAACCTTGTCATTTTATGCTATCCCTGTCGTGTATTTCCGATCGCCATCCTCTCCCTATCCTTTTTTTTTATCTTCGTTCGCAGTTCGGGTGCTTCCGTGACATGCATTCTTTTCTTTCTTTTTTGCTTGTTTTCTTTAATTACCTATTACCAAAATCTAACGCCACGCGTCCTCATGAAACAGTTTCGTTCTATTTTCCTACTTAATGTACTTTGCTTTCAGAAATGGTTTTGTGTTGTTAGCTGCAAGAAATAAATGTACGAAAGTCCAAACTACTCTCTTTGTTTCTTTTTATTCGTACTGAAGGGGCATATCTATCGAGGACGCACAATGTTGCGCGAAAGTTCTGCCCGAATCCAGCGCTCCCTCTTTTCTCTTTTGTAGGATCTTCAAGAAAAACGATAACATTTTATCTTCGGCACCTTGTCTGCAGTGTTTTATTGCTATTATGACATTGGTAAACCCGGCAATAGGTCGAGCAACCCATAATTAGTGGTGTTTAGTTCCGTCTTCGGCGAAAACGCCATGCCGCTCGCATCGCTGACTGGAAAAGGTAGTGGTGTCCACCTTTCGCCCCTTCTGTTAGCCGGATGACGCCACGCACGCTCCCCAGACAGCAGCGCACGGAGCATGGACGGAAGCTCGCAAAACTTTCCCGCGGCTGGCGATCACGTGGGAGATGCAAGCTGACTTGACCGTCTCGCAGAAGCAGCGCACGAAAAGGGTGATGACACTTCCGGGCATCGCTATGCGCATACGAGATGGCACTCTCCTAGAAAAACCTAACCAGGGCTTAGTGATGGAATGCTTCATGAGGACGGGGCGTTTCACTCGCTTCTGCGATTGGCGCTTCGTGCACAATGCGAGGCTGGACCTGCTGCCCCTGAATGGAGCCAGTTGGTGGAATGTCGCTGCTGACCAGCGGTGTCGGAGATGTGGACAAGAAAAGGAAATCCTTCCGCACGTTATCTGCCACCGGACGCGATAAAGCGTCGCCTGCAGAAGACGACACAACCGGATCGTCAACAGGCTGAAAAAAAGCCGCCGAGAAGCGACGCCCCGTCACTCACGAGAACCGGCCCGTGTGTGACACAAACCTCCACCCTGATCTTGTTCTGACGCGCGGGGAAACCACGATTATCATTGATGTAACATGCCCCTATGCGTCGAAAAAGCGTCGACTAAGTCTCTCAATATGGTTCGAAGGCCTATCACAGACCTTTAGGATGTGAGTGCACCGGCCGACAGGCCACAAGGTCTGCAGATGTGGCCGCTTATGTGTGCCTCGCGCTGGCACGAAACGAGGGCCTAGAACACTCTTTGATGCTTCCGTTTTTCTACCTTCCATTATTTTACGCCTAAAGGTTTTTTCTTTTTTTTTTTTTTATTTTTTTTTAGGTTTGCATCATCCCTTTCAACTCGGTTGACCTCACCTACGATGGGTGATGCAGGGGCTAACAAAAATCATTTCTTCTGTTCTACACTTTCGTTTCCAGTGAAAGCACACAAACACGCAGACAGCTTTCTAATGAGATGGTGCGCAGGGCAACGAATGGAGAGAGACAGCACCAAATTCTTTGGTTTATTATATGGTGGCTTGCAATGGTGAATCCTCTCTAGCGAAGAAGTGACTCAGCGGCACCTGCGTAACACAGACATGCAGCCTTCAGATACAACCTCCTTTCATCGTGGAGACTAATGATTACCTCAATTCTGTTTGCTACGGGAAATTCGCCCTGAGCCTCTCCGAAAGCTCGGCGTCACATGACGCGCATCAACGTTGCTTGGAAGATCGGAGAAGGAATGACGCCATCGCTCTCCGACCTGTGTCGCTCGAGTTCGCCGAGAGCCGAGTCATGTACTTTCGCAAGGACTGCTGGGATATTTTCTGTGGCGCAGCCAATAACCTTTGGGCGCAGTGGAGGCATCTGAGTCGCCTCTCCTACATTATACTCTCGCTTTCGTCCATGCCCCAAGCGCATATAAAAACGGCATTTTAACCACTCTAATCACTTCACTTTTTGGAAGTGCCATTCCCGCATAATTCTAGCGAAGCGTCCGTGTTCCCTGCACCAATTAAGGATGTCATCGGTTCGGTGGGACCCAAGTGAGATGGGCCGCATCATGCAGGATGAAGCGCTGCAAGAGGAATTTGCGCGAGGTATGCGTCTTGCACCTCAGTCAGCGTGCGACCGCAGCCCTCCTCCACATCGGCAGGCAGTCCGGCTACGTCTGAATACCGGGGTATTTGTGGCCAACTTGGCTTCAACGACAACAGGCTCAGCGGTAACGAAGTTGTTACGTACTATCGCACTTGAGCGAAGTGAAGGCGTGCACAGTTTCACTGCAACAGGTGCCGAAAACAGCTTTCCAAACTTCACGGCATCGCTACTTTGCGAGGATCCACTGGTGTACAAGCCGGCGGAGGATTGGACCATTTGCGGAAAAGCTCCTGCGCATGCGCGACGATGGCGCTGCTAGTAAGGAGCCTTAGCCGCTAGCGCCCTCTGTAGGCGGTTTGGTTTTGGTTGGAAAACATGACGCGTCAGCACTGCCTAGCCGTGCATTCTTGCGCTGTAGAGCGGTGGATGATTTGAGTTGCTTGTCTCGCTTTCGCGGTGTGTGTGTGCCCGTGGCTCGGGAAAACTTATCACGCATTTAAAAAAAATCCTGACACATGAAAAAAGGCCGTCTGGATATTTTATGACTGGTCCCCAAGCGCGCGTCGTCTGCTAACGAAGTAGTGTGCTCGGTGTCCCCTTCCACTGCTGCCGTGCGGAGGTGGGAGCACAATTGCCTATTATAGGTGGTGGGAGTAGTGGTTATTCCAACAAAAGGAAGGAAAAGAGTGCTGCCGGCCGCTTCAACTGCTATCTAAAATCTTAGGCATCCGAGCTGCAGCCGGCGGGAAAGCAAAATGATGGGGAGAGGATAACGAGGGGAAGCGCAGAGGGGAGCTATAGCAAGAAAGTGCAGGGGAAGTTTTGTACATTAATTACAAACTACAAAAAAAAAAAAGAAAACGCGTTCGCCTCGCTCGCTCGGAAGTGTCCTAGTGCACTTGGTCCATGGCGCCCCGGCCTTTCGAAGTACTGAAAACATTTTGTGAGACGAAGTACCTATTTTTGGTGGTTTCGACATGAACTCTGGCTGAAATCGACACCTGTATTGTCTTTCCTTTAATATCCACCTTGAGAGCTGTTATCACGTTTGAAGTTATAGCAATTATAGTAGGAGTCACGATACCCTTGAGAGCCCTCTGGCGCAGAACTACTTTTATCAAACGTTATTGCAAATAATAAAATTGCATTAAAGTCGGTTTAATCAACAGTAATCATTTCCTTTTTTCTTTCTTTTTTAGTTCGGGCTTTTCTAACAATAGAAACTGGTGTTGGTAACCTAGTGAGAGCTGAGAAAAGGGTGATAGTCAATTTCATTTTGCCTTAGAGAAGAGAGTATGCACTGCGAAATGAGTGTAAAATACCTACCAAGAGGGTAAGCACCACGCAGCTGCCGCAATGCATTCAGGCTAAATTTTGGGGGAAATGAGGTGGAGGGGGGAGCGTAGCAGGCAGTTACGAGGCGACGTCGCCAGTAGAAGCGGGTTAGTTTCGCAAGCGCGTTAGACCACTCCTTCCCCTTTGAATCTGCTCTGTCCTCTTCATTGGTTAGAGGTACGTCTTTGCTGCATTGCGAATGCAGTGTACTTTCTATATATTTAATTATTTATTCACTACCAGCATCACCTGCTTTCATATATAACAAGCATAGAACGGCAATCACTCGCGCTAACTACGGCAAAATGCATAACTGGCTACCACTGAGGCATTGTTTAGAGTCAAATGATTTATTTCTGTCATTGTATGTGCAACAAAAGAATAATGCAAGACGTCATTTCGGTTACTTACTTCCATTAGAATTTGTCCGGACATGTACTTCCTCGCGCTGCCCCGATTTGGCCATTGGGCGTGCTGAACAGCTTTTGTTTTTGTTTTAAAGCACAGCTCTTAGGCGCCCGTTCCTGCGTTTCGTGTCGCCGTCTGCGTTGTCCTTCATAACCAGCTCCGCAGCCAGGGCAGCGCGCGCTCCTGCCACCATTCGCCGCTGCGTGTCTCCCCATGCGCTCTTGTTGCGACATTTTTAGCTAGAGGCATACGTTGAGAAAGCGGACTGCCATAGTAGCAGCACTCGAGAGCTTGAGCGCAACATGATTTTTGTGAAATATATGCGAAATATATGTAATGCCTCCCTGAGGGGTATACTGTAAATGAAATAAATGTATTCTGAGCAATAAGGCGACCAGAAAAGTGAAACATCACGAGCAGTTATCCAAATATGCTCCGCTATGCAACTAGCACATGTATTTCTTGACAATGATTTCATAATTTGAACATTACCATCCCCGGAATTATTTTTAGATGTCTGGGGATCGTACAAATGACTTAGAAAATCGTTCAAGACGCAATAACATTATTGTGCATGGCCAGGCTGAGGAAGAAGAAGAAACCAGTGACACTCTGCTTGGCAATGTGTAGAAAATGTGCATAACCATTGCCAACAGCTGGTCCATCTATTTCATCACAGTCCCTTCCACCCACCAGTCCTAAGTGACTCGTTTGTGATTCTGTGAAAAATTCGACCTTACTGAATGTTCTCCTGGCGAATGCAAGAAGCATTCTTAATAAACGTGAATTGTTTAATTCCGCTGTCGACACGTGCGAGGCTCATATTATCGCAATAACAGAAACCTGGCTTCATCCTAATATACACGACAGCGAGATATTTGACGACTCATCCCGTTTCTCAGTTTATCGATGCGATCGCACTTTGCCACCAGGCAGTGGTGTTTTGCTGGCTATATCTAAATCAATACAGTCCTATCACATTCCTCTGCAAACTAACCTAGACTCTGTTTGGGCATGCATGGAACTAAACCATCAAAAATACCTTCTTAGTGTATGCTATCGACCTCCTAACTATCTTTCCACGCTCACATCAGAACTACATGATGTGCTTAACCTTGTTGTTACGCGCTATCCTGCAGCACCCATTACTTTGTTGGATGATTTTAACTTTCCTGAGCTGACGTGGTCTTTAGAATCAACTATTAAAACATTCCCATCGTCGCAAGGCAATGAATTCCTGAACCTTTGTTCACTTTATTCCCTTTCCCAACTAGTAACGCTACCAACCCGGGAATCAGATACCACTGCTGACACTTTAGACTTGGTATTAACATCCCATTCTGATCTCATTTCTCACTTGACCTGCATGCCCGGCATAAGTGACCACTCTCTACTCTCTTAACTTCTGCATTCCATCGAATAATGCTGAAAAGAAAATCAAGCGCATACGTGAATACAGCCGAGCTGATTTTCAGGCCATTAATGAAGAGCTAGCTTCATTTGTCGATGTATATTTAACATATTTCAATAACCGCCAGGTGGAAGTGAACTGGAGCATTTTCATTGCTAAAATTAACGAACTAACAGAAAGATATATCCCTCTACGCACCATTAAAACTCATAAAAATTCACTGTGGTATAACGCTCACGTAAAAAGGCTTTCTAACAGAAAAAAACGCTTTTAACGCATTGCTAGAAAATATAACTGTTTCTAAATGGGTAAATTATCAAGCGGCAAATAGCGCGTATATATCGGCAATAAAAAACGCAAAGGCTCACTTCCTACAGCACACTCTGCCGAACATGCCTACAAATAATCCCAAAAAATTTTGGCGTACCATCAATCCCGATAAAAATCAGTCAACTCAACTGTTAGATGAAAATTGCTCGACTATCGCTGATACTGATTGTCCTCAAATTCTGAATGAAACTTTGTCGTAATTTTGTACTTTGTCCAAACATCACGTTTCCTTCAGTAGAACAGTGTTGATTTTCAATGATGGATGCAATATACCTCGAGACCCAAGGGATAGAAAAATAATAGAAAATCTTAAACCTTCTGCAAGCCCAGGTGCTGATTTAATTGACGCTGCGATCATCCTCTCCAAAATATTTCAGCAGTCACTCGATACATCTGAGCTTCCAGCGGACTGGACGATCGGGAAGGTGGTTCCGCTGCAAAGTCAGGTAGTACGAATTCCCCTCTTAATTACCGCCAAATATCGCTAGCCAGAATACCATGTAAGATTTTTCAGCACATCTTATACACTAACATAATTACCTTTTTTAAATCTAACTCCTTCACTAACGCTCAACACGGCTTTCGCAAATCATTTTCATGCGAGACACAATTACTTATGTTCACACACAAACTTCACACTATTCTTAATCGTCGTTCATGCGCGGACTGTAGTTTTTTAGATTTTTCGAAGGCTTTCGAGAAGGTTAGTCACAAACTACTTCTTTTTAAACTGAGCAAGCTAAATCTTCACCCCAATGTTTTAACATGGCTAGAATATTTTCTTTGTAACCGAACACAGTTTGTACTAGCTAATAACATTCCTTCTTCATTGTCTTCCGTGCTCTCTGGGGTTCCAGAGGGCTCAGTCCTAGGGCCCCTTCTGTTTCTAATTTATATTAATGACCTCCCTTTTTGCGTTTCTTCTAGCATTAATTTATTTGCAGATTACTGCGTATTATTTCGTGAAATTAATGACTCTAAATACACTTTTCTTTTGCAAAAAGACCTTGACGGAATCTGTGTATGGTGTACCACGTGGTCAATGCAACTAAATATAGATCACCTTCGTCGCCGAAGAATTCCCATTTCAAGGGGGAGTTAAGTTTGCGGGCTTCTCCCAGAAACGAAGTGTTCACCGCGGGTCCACTGTCGCGGGGGAGGTTCTCAAGGGGCGGCCAAGGTAAAGGGTAGCTTGACGCGAGTTTATTTATGACGGTTGCTTAGGCGGCCGCTCTTCGGAAGTGGTATAGGCTCCCAAAGCATCGCTGGGCGGCGCTGCGGCTCCTGAAGGGCAGCGCTATCTGTGGCAGAAAAACACACACTGGGACGCCGCCGGCTCGGCTCGCTGCCTTCGCGACGTGCGCCGCGCGCTTTTTCTCGAACGAGCACGCGCCCTGACGCGCCCTGACGCGCCCTGACGCGCCCCCGCAGGCGCATCGCAACGTGCCGCCTGCATTCCGTCTTGATTATTGGACAACCTGCCGCGTATTTCCATGGAGGAAACGTAATTATAGGCGAGAAAATTTTTATTCACGTCAGCACTGTAGAGAGTAAATTGTGAATGCGTTTCCCACGTTAGCGAAAACGTAGGAAGTTTATCTCGAGGTAAGTCAGCTATGCAACTATATAATATGTTTAAAAACTGCGGAAATATTATCAGTACTCTGAGATAAAGTTGCTCGCTTGTTGATTATTGTTTTGGCCTGTAGCATGAGATCTATATACGGTTTTGTTTTTATTATTACGATGTTACTAAAGCAAATCTTGCAGTAGAAGAATAAGCTATAGTCCGAAGGAGATGTTTCTTCAAAGGCACGAACGCTAGCAGTCTCGAAAGCACATGCGTGCTCCGCTGGCTCGCTGGCTCGGAAGGGAGGTGAAATCCAAGCTCGTACTACAGTCGTGCTTTATTTCGGTTCTTACTGAATGGTTGTGCTTTATTTATATTTGGTTTGCATTTACGAAACCTGTGACGCGAAGACGCGAATAGGGTGCTCCGTGCGAGTAGTGTCAATCGAGCCATAACTAGGATCGCTTTTGTATTGCACTTCCAACATATCTTGGTTATGAATAATAATAATGTTGGTTCATTTATTGGCCAATTTGCGGAAATCTGTAAAAGCGGCTCAGTCAAGCAAGTCCCCCCCCCCCCCCCCCCAAAAAAAAAAAAATAAAAGGCCTCGTTCCTAGATATTTTCTTGGTCGTAGGGCACATTCAAACATCATTATCGATCGCGGACGTCGCACGCTGGATATCTGTTGATTTGGTTGCTTTCAGAGCACTCGCAAAGCAGGGAGAGAGCACAGAAAATCGGCAAAGCAAGACACGCGCGGAGCGAAGAGCAGGATAATCCTCTACCCCTTTCACTGTGTTAAACCATTGTACTCTTTTGATGCCTCTCTAAGACGTCTTTGTCAACTGTCGAACATTTCTGAGTTTATGGAGAAGGGTAAAATTGGCCCTTTTCGTTTCCACAAAGAACGCCAGACTTCTCAGAATGCTGTCATGCGGTTGGAAAACAGGTCTTGTGGAAACGCTTCCAATGAAATCTGCAAAGTTCCACACGTGAGCCTCGTCTTTTGGCGCTTCGCCTACTATTGTGGCTACCCATGACACAATGCTACTTAGTACCTCCGTTTCGCATCAGCGGAAGCGTTTTTGTATCGCCAAATAACCACCAGGCGCAACTCGATCGCCGCACGTGCACAGGGAGCTAGCGGAGCGTCTGCTACGGCGACGTCCCATCGTTTCCCATTTCGCCACCATGCCAGGAATGCGGCGCTGCCATCGTGCGGCGAAACTTGAGCTTGGGTTCCCTATACCCAAATGTAAAGTACTGCGTGTGTCGCGCATTTCGGCCCATCCCATTTCTTATCTTAATAATATCGCACTTGAACAAGTGTCTTCATACCGCTATTTAGGCGTTCACATAACAAGGGATCTAACTTGGTCTTTTCACATCACTTCCGTAATTAACAATGCCAACCGCGCTCTCGGCTACCTTCGTCGTAACTTTTTTTCTGCTCGCATCTCACTTAAACTTCTGCTCTACAAATCTCTAGTTCGCAGTAAGTTGGAATATGCTGCATCCATTTGGGATCGTTTTACTGAAAACCTAATCAGCACCCTCGAACTAATTTAGAATAACTCGGGACGTTTCATTCTTCGGGACTATAACCGCTCGTCTTTGTTTACTTCATAAAATAATGTTTCATTACCCCAGTCTGCGCAGCGACCTTATACCTCTCCTATCATATGTTTCGCCACGAGTTGATCATTCACATAAAATCGGTATTCCTTTTTTAAACCTAAGCATGCAGCCGAGTCTTTCCTCCCGCGAACAGGAAAGGACTAGAACCACCATCTCGGAACTACTACTTCCATCATTGATCATCAGCATTTTTGTTCGCGTTAGCTAATATTGCATGATTAGAATTGTAACACCCTGTACATAACTGCATATCTACTACACTGTATATATATCTATTGTATTCTACCACTCCCCTCTTAAATGCCCTCGGGCCTTGAGAGTAAAATAAATGAAATGAAATAAGATACTCTCGTCGGTTCATCACCGGTTTCAATGAAGATGGGGGAAGAAGGGGAGGAGGGGGGGATCGCCCCTTTTAGACAAGTACTGGCGCCTGTCCTGTCTACATCTGTGTTAGTTGTCCCCGTCTTTTTTGCGCTGTGTCTTCAAGAACCTACACTGTCTGCAAACATTGTCATCACGAACGTGTGAAGGCAGACTATTTAGTTCATCACTGATGAAAACAAAAAGGAAAACATCCCGAGGCCGCGGAAACGGTACGGAAAATCGAAGAACTGACAAACCTGGTTGCCAATCCTCACATTCCCTCTGTAGGTAAACCCTCGTAACTGCCGTAAATAGAGATATCTAGCTTACCGGAGACGTATCACGTTTGCCGGAGACGTACAGACGTAGTATCGGACGCCTACTGCGCATGCGTGAAAACTGCCAATACGTACAGGCGCTGGAGACGTACTCCGGAGACGTATGCCGCTGGACGTCCAGCTTGCCGTAATCTCGCGAGATCTCATGAGATTTCAGCAGAGAGAGAGGATAAGGGAAGCCAAGCAGAGCCAACGAATACTTTGGCCTTTGGCGACCACGACGTTCTACTGTGAGCACGTGCTTCCCGTCGTCCCAAAGTTTTCCCGGCCATCCCGAAAGAGAAAAAAAAAAAAACGGAATGGCGTCATTGAGTGCTGCGAAGCCATTGCCCTAGTCAAGAAACATCACGCGTAATCGCTTCAGAGCGGGGGATGACATCATTATACTGAAAAGTGTCTTGGAGCTCGACCCATTTCACGACGCCTGCAAGTGGCTGGAGATTTCGGCCATATTGTGCGCTGCCATTGGAAAAACCTTCACTCCACGAAGTGTAAGAGAAAGGTTTGATCTAATCCTCTTACACTTCGTGACAGATAACATGGAGAACCTGAGGAGGTGAGTACTTTCGACCCCCATCCTTCAACGCTTGCGTACAGTGCCAAGATGCTGATATATCCACCTGTCCCAACTAGATCCGGAACACGGGAATAGTACACCTCGCGTGAGCTCCTGCTCCAGGAGGCAGTACACCTGGCGCAGGAGTGCGGCTACAAGCCGCGCGCTCTACAGAGCAAGGCGTCGTCCAAAGAGGTCTCGGTCTCCAAAGAGGTTTCCAAAGTGAACGAGCGCTCCACTGCACTGCAAGAAATGGAGGCCTTCGCAAAGGCTTTTGCGAATCCTCCAGCGTCAGAAAAACAGCTTGATTCTGGTAAGTCACTACGTCCTCTGTTTAGACAAGTAGACCAGATAGCGGATGGTCCGAGCGGAACAATAATTACCATATGTGACGAAAACGACAATGTTTAGCAGCTCGAAACGGCAGTGACTCGGTGCCTCCCGATCGCGTGAGCTCCGAATAGGAGTGGTGGTGGATGATGCCTTCCCACAGTAAAAAAAACTCATGTTGTGCAAATTAGATTCTTCATATTTCTGCATTTTCGCTTACTAAGCATTGCTCGAGTTCAATAATATAATACACGTCACGCACCTGCTTTAAATCTCCATGCAAATGTGCACAGCCGCCAGGAGCAACAATAAATGGAAATTGTTTCCAAGATGATTTGCTTTGTCTTCTCAGACAATTGCCTGGCACCATAAGCAGCGCACGCTGAATGCAGTGCCAGAGCCAAATATTGCAAGTGATCTTTTCAAGCATGTTGTTTTTCCTCCAGGCTTATGAACTTGTATCGCTGTGTCAGCATGCGAAATGAATTGCGCTGGATATTTTATACTGCTGGGCAAATTCTGGTAGAAATAATTTATATTGAGTTTATATAATATGCCTTACAGCAAGCTTGCACGCGAACAAAGTTCTACATGCATTAATAAGTGCCAGAAGCTGAGCTGGTTTGCTCACTGTGTTATAAAAATACCTGAAAATTAAATAAGGACACGTGTTAAGGACCATTGCAGCGAATTAAGACAACAGTCTCTGCACTGTGGTACTTTGCTAGTGTCCTGGCACAACTTTCAGTTACTCTATTGGATCATATGTTGGCCAGTTTTTTACCAATGGTTCGTATCGTATGGTTATTCCCTTTCAGGTGAAAAGGAACCTGCAAGTTCTGCGCAGCAGCTCCTCAACGACATGGTATCCGGAGAGACACATGATGACGAAAGCCATCATGACAACTCCCTGAATGGTAAGCGACAACACTTCACATATTACTTTCTTCAATGTTCCTGTTCAGCATGTTGCAGCAATTTATAAAACACTGTTATGTTCAGTCTTGTTCAGTTCAGTTATGTTCAGTCCATTACTGCAGTGTACAAGGGAGTAGCTCTGCATTGTCTTCTCAACACTTTCACCGCACAGAAAGCCCTATACTCTTATTCCGGGCGCCAGGGCAGAGCAGATCTTGAATCGGCTGCGCAGGGTGGCCACAGTAAAGCCCATGGTTGTCGTCTCACGTTACAAATTCTAAGCCTTTTTTTAATTTTCTGATGCAGATGTTTCAAAACAATCCCGCTTCACTACACCATCACTAATTAAATGGTGATAGTATGCTTATGCGTTTAGCGGAGCGGGCTTCCGGCCTGAGGCGCCGAAACATCGGTAAGAATACTTTTACTTTTTCCATATGCAGAAGGGGCAATTATAGTTATTATCTACGTACCGAACCTGCATTGTCTTCTCAACACTTTCACCGCACAGAAAGCCCTACTCTTATTCCGGGCGCCAGGGCAGATCAGATATTGAATCGGCTGCGCACGGTGGCCAAAGTAAAGCCCATGGTCGTCGTCCTGGTCAGGTCTAACGACCTTACCAAAGTACGCTTCTGTGGATGAGTAAAAATTGTGCATGCGTTTTCATATTTGTGTTTATTTACTTGCAGTCGTGGACCATGGGTGATGCCGAAAGGCTTCTTGCCACCCTGGCACTTATTGTGGAGTGGCTGCGTGAGCGCTTTACGGCCGTCGTGTTGTTGACGTTGCCGCCAGTTGCCCGCACAGCCCACAATGCCATGCACTGGCGAATTCTCAATTCTGTGAATCGATGAATCCCGGAGCAAAGCACGGGTAAGTTTGGGATTATGAGCGTTTAATCCAGCAAATGTTAATGATCGCTTTTATTCCTTCGCAGGAAGCGTGCTGGCGTTGCAGATCCATCGCCTCTTTGTGCACGGCAAGCTGCGCGTGAATTATTGCTTTTTTGAGAGGTATGCAAGAGCTTATATAGCGTGCTGTTGGGTGAGTAATTGGTTCGACATTCTTCAAACAACTGGCAAAAAAAAAACTGACAATACGGATGTAAGCCGTTTCGGCCAAGCGATAAACACGAAAAAAAGGTTCGCCTTATGCACAACTCGTGAGAACACATGCCATATTATTGCCGTTCTTGTGTTGAACCGATGAAATGTCAGCTCCTGAGCTGATAACGAAACTGAGCTAGGGAATACTAATGCAGGAGTCGCCACGCTTTCCAATTTGCACGGCAATTCTTTTGTTGTTTGGCTTTCCGCACGTTTCAGAAAGTATGCACATGTTGTTGAAGTCAGGTCGTTGTCCATGTTTGTTGCAGTGTTCTGATATATGACCTTTTTTTTTTTTTTTCAGGAAGATCCGCGCAGACCGGCGAACAGACGGCGTTCATTGGAGCACGAAAGGGATAGACGCCATTTTTGATGTTCTCGTGACACTAATAAATAAATAAATTGTTTGAAGCAGTGATGTCTCACGCCGTAGTCCCTAAACAAGCAGAGCTGTCATCCTGTGGGAGTGATTGCCGTACAACGCTTGGCTTGGGAGTGATTGCCGTACAACGCAGTGATTGCGCGTGTGGACACTGTACAGGGTCGTCCACTTCTAGCTAGAACACGGTCACTGCTTTTAAAGCAACATTGTATCTGACGCAGGCAGATATCGATGCAAAGCGATGCAAGCACACAGAGACACGGATGTGCTGCTTCACATGGCCAGCCAATTTAGATTACTGCGTGGCCGGGTCGGATGCAATGAAACCTTGAAAGCAGTGACCGTGTTCTAGCTAGAAGTGGACGAGGCTGTACATCACAGAGGGTATTCCCGCCAATCCCAGCGTGACAGGGATATGCAATCGGACGGTCGACGGGGGAAAAGAGAAGGGGGGGGGGGGGGGGGCGTCAGCAGCGGGAGGGGATGCCGCTCGGCGACAGTATTTTGTTCTTGCACTCAATTGCTGCACATGGATTGGCGCGGGCCCACGCGTCGACGGAGTGCATAACGAATCAAGAAATAGATGCGATGTATTGCGGTAGCTCATGACGTCGTGATTCCTGTCCTTTTCCTGAATAAATTTAGTTGGAATTTGTTTTACAATGCTTTATTGAGACCGGGATAACTCATTTTGTGTGATCGACTGTTGGGCTACGCTAAGCTCTGGATATCGTGTGGCAATATGTGCAGTGACGCAAAAAGATTCCAATTGAAACATCTGTACGTTAGAGCTGAGATCCCTGTTATTATGGTAAGCTATCGGCAGTGAGGACAATGTCGAATACGAATGCGCGCCAGCATCACCGGTGTTAAGAAAAGTTTGCGCACAAGTGCTGGAAACGTGCGGCTGAATTTCATGTATTCTTGAGCTGTGTACCTATCATTCCGAAGGATTAAGGGCTGCGCCTAGCCTCAATACCAGCGGAAGAATTTACAAGTTCCTGATGACAGATGCGAGCTCACCCAAACGGTAAGAATGGACTCCAAAAACTATCAGCCGTCGGAGGCCCCTGCTAAACAAAAGAAGCAAAAAATGGTACATAAGGACGCAGCATTCGGGTGGCGCTTTATGGCTCCTGAACTTCAGCCGCTATGTATATGCGGGCGCTACCTGAGCAAACAACTTCACTTGCAAAGAAGCAGGAGTCCCTCAGATGGGGGCATAATAAACACTGAAGCCATTAAAAACGCGTATAAGTATATCGAGTCCGCCAAGTGGAATGACAGCAGAAATTCGTGTTTCCTGAATAAATGACTCAGCTTGCACAGCTCAGATTTAGAGAGCATGGGTATTTCATAGACAATCGTCTTTCTACATGCAAAGATGTTTTTAATTAATTTATGTATCTTGGTTCGTTTACGTTGCGACGTATTTTAACGACAGAGTAAAAAAGCATAATTGAGATCTTCAAAACAGGGCTCGTTCACGATGTTATATATAGGGACCCAAAGGGCATCTATATATAGACCCCAAAGAATATAATTATATATTCAAAAGGCAAACTTGGTGCTTTTCCTCCGCAGTTCTGGCATGCTCCTCCCAATAATTACGGTATAAAATGTTTCCTTCAATCGCGCCACACGGGAATAATAATGAGTGTATCGCATCTCACCGGCGCTAGCAAGGTTTGTAGGTGGCGCTTCGATGTGTTTTGAATTTGACTCCGAACTGAGAAGTGACCCGTAACACTGTCGCTTAACCACAGAACCGCCGAGCCCCTGATGAGCGGTATAAACGTAATATCGTGTGTCTTTTTTTTTTTCTACTCTTAGCAGCTACTTAGAAGTAATGAGCGTTCAAGGCGCATTCTTCCAGACGGTGGCGACAATGTTATTTTCATAAAACTATGCAACGCCTGCATTTAGTGGAATGTAATATCTACGCTTTATTCAGTCGCTTGTTTCTTAGTCCGATGCAGCTGCTTTTATCCTCGCTGCGTCCCAACAGAGCGCCGGTCGATGTTTCACTGCGAGCACTATTTCCCCTTCTGCTTTCCTAGGCTTTTTCTGGAAAACAGTAAATTTATGTTAATAAAAAAAAAACGAAGTCAGGGTGAAAAGGCCGTCCACGCTGGCCTAAAATCATTCAGAGCGGATTGTACATTGCGTAACTACGTCCAATCTCCCAGGTAGAACCTCGCAGATCTATTCTCCTCGCTCTCAATCCCCGCGACTTATTGTCGAGCAAGACCACCAAGAGGCAAGTTCGTGCTTTAACTGCAAATCCAAGCAGCTTCGTTTCTACGGCTTTGCGAGGAGCTGAGGGGCGCCAGTGGCACGATGTGACTGGTGTAAAATAACTCCTTTTCGACACATTCATCGCTATGAAGCATACCAGCAAAAACAAAAAGCTGATGTGAAAATGAAACCCAATGAAATTAGTCGTAGCGGCAGATGCCATTCTCTAGTGCTCGTGCTGACGCTTCAGCAGCCTACTCTTGGCCTTTTGGGAACACTGTTGTATGGCATATGTCCCGCGTGCGAAGACCTGCTCGACGGCTGACGGCAGCAAAAGGTATTTGAAAGTCAACGCGCAAAAATCTTAAACGTATACTGAATCAAAAAATTGCCCCGGAGATTTCCAGCGCAGATGGTAGCTATTGCATTGGGAGTGACAAAACATTTAACTTTATGAACACAAATGAGCTGAAAGTAACTATTTTAATTATTATTTCTCCAATCGCCGCCCCTAGCGGGCTCTTGTGAAAGAAGCATTTCTGGGTAGCTCGGCTGGAAACGCTGATTGGTGGACACGCAGCGGCCTGGCGTGACGTTTTTGGCGTCACGCTCGATGCTTAACCGGATGTGACGTCGATGAAAACTGGGTTTTGTTTTTCTCGTCCCTAACCCATCTAGGGAATCCCTAGGTACCCGTCGCTCCGACGGCGCGCGCGATATGCCAGCATTCGGTTCGTGGGTCTAGCTGCGGCGCGTATCGAGGTGCGTTCTTCTGATGATGGCGGTCCTGCGTGGTGTGATCATCGGCGATAGCCAATCGAAGTTCCCATGCAGGTCTCGCCTGCGGCTTTCGCAGTTTGTTCAGACGTGGACTTTCAGTTTTGGCGGTTATGATGCCACTTCGCTGTCGGTTAAGGTTGCGCTGATGCGCTTGCACGCCGAATTTGCTGTTTTGTATGTAGGCGGAAATAACCTCGATAATGGTCATGACCCGCGGGAAATCGCCGCCAACATCAAAGTACACATAAATTGCGCGAAAGAGTCTCACAATTTGCTTTACAAGTGCTGTGCCGCTCATCTTGCCCCACGTGCTTCTAGGACCTCGTGCGGCAGCTGCAGCAGCACGTCGCACGGATTTTCTTTGCGTTTAAAATACTGCCGCGGTATTTCCAAAATGAGAGCAAAGCGCTGCGTGAAAACGTCCACCGTAGGCAGCTGAACCGGCGCCTGACTGCTGCGCTGCGGCGCAATCTGAAGCCCGAGGTCAGAATGCTTTGTTTTCTCGTTTGTACTCATTTATCAAAATGTCGAGTTCATAACGCAACTTTTTTCGACACTCTTTTGCAGCATCGTTTCCTGGATGCTGCGAAGCAGCCGCGGCGTTGTTTATACACGGCAGACAGTTACCACGTGGCAAGGGGTCGCGGCATCGATCAGCTCTCGAAGATCATCGTCGCGGCCCTCGTTAAAGCAAAGTGTACGGCTCCGACATCATTGCAGCATCAAGGGCAGAACCAGGATCTGTGTACGTGGTCCACCAGTGTCGGCGATGCAGGGCAAAGGGCCACGAGACGGGAGAGTGCAGGACGTTTTGCTCGCCACGCTGCCACGCCACTGCAAGCCGCCGATACAGCGCTCCGCATACAAACGGCCCTTTTCAGGGCCACCCCATTGCTTCCTGGCAGGCCGCAGGCTTGCAGTCCCGTGCTCCAGTTCCCTCTCTTTAGATACGATGCACGTGGTATATCGTTATACTTACGTCGCGCTGCGTATCAATCTGCCGAAGGCATCAAAACTTGCAAAACACGTGTAAGCGTAACTGCCGCCGCGAACGCTAGGCCTTTTGTCTCTCTCTCTCTCTCTCTCTTTAAGAGAAATTCGTCGAATGATAGAACGTAAAATTATATATTTCGTATAGCATGCGCATAATACTGCTTTACCGGTTATAGCTACTTCCCTTTGCATTATTTTAAGACCCTAGGGCAAGAACCGCAAAACACGTGTAAGGGTAGCTGCCGGAGCGAACGCTAGGCCTGTGCTCGACCACAATGCGTCGCGCTAGGCCTTTTTTTTCTGTCTCTTTAGTAAGTATTGTATTGTATTGTATTGTATTGAGGTTTTATGGCGCATAAGCAACTGAGGCTATCATGCGCCAAGAGCAAGGTTAAAATCTGTTCTTATTTGAAAAGGGGAAGAAGGTTCGTTTAAGTTTACAGTTTATTCAGAACGTCTGCTTCTTTTAAAAAACTAAGAACACATGTTAAGTT
>JAJIZL010035576.1:25262-42204 GCA_023969395.1 Amblyomma maculatum
GAACGTCTGCTTCTTTTAAAAAACTAAGAACACATGTTAAGTTTATTATTGCTCTTTCTCCTAAAAGTAATTTGGGATGGAAAGGGATGGCATGATCATAAAAAATAGTGAAATGCTTTCTCCGTAGTGTCTCTAGTTTTGGGCATGCAATCAGGATGTGGTTGACTGTGAGTACTTCTCCGCATTCTCCACACGTAGGCTTATCTTGTTTCATTAGTAGAAAATTATGTGTGAGATGTGTGTGCCCGATACGCAGACGGCATACTGTAACCTCCATGAAGCGTTCCTGATGAGTGCTTGTTTCCCATTCTTCTATTATAGGCTTTACGAGGTGCAATTTATTACTTTCCTGGTTATTCCATATAGACTGCCATATATCCTTTTGTTTTCGTTTAATTAACTTTATGCAATCCTTATAAGGTATGTTTACTTTCTCTATTTCTTTCCTGCCTGCTTGAGCAGCACACACGTCCGCTCTCTCATTTCCTTCAATGCCCATGTGGCTTGGAACCCAACAGAATATTATGTTATGTCCTTGGGCTGATATCTTTATTACATCGTGTATTATGTTACCGAGTAATGGCATGACTGCATTTCTGGAGTTTAGAGCTGTGAGCACACTCAGTGAATCTGTATAGATAACACTGTTCTCAGTACCCTCGTACACAATTTTTGCTACAGCTACCCGGACAGCATAACACTCGGCTGCAAATACTGATGCACATTGAGGAAGTCGAATAATTTTTTCGGAGTTCCGATCCACTACAGCGCAGCCCACATAGAAGGCAGTTTTTGATCCGTCTGTGTAAAACTCTGTGCATTTGCTGTATTTCTCTTTTAGTGCGTGATATTCTTGTAATATATGTTCTGTAGGAGTTTCGCTCTTTTTGAACTGTGTAAGAGTGAGGTCACAGACTGTTGGAAAGTTGTACCATGGGGCCAGGGGCCTATTTTCTTGAGCGACATCAGGCAAGGTGTCCAGAATATGGAGCTCACGGCAAATGTCTTCAAATCGCATTATCAATGGTCTTGTTGTCTGAGGCTTATTTGAGAATATTGTTCGGGAGGGGCAAGTTGTGACAATCGGGTAACAGATGTGTTTTTTCCGTGTCCTTATTTTGAGGACATATGCGCATGTAAGTAAAGCTCGTCTATCTTTCAGAGAAGGCTCGTTAGTTTCAACATAGAGGCTATGCACAGGAGACGTTCTGTATGCACCACAAGCAAGGCGGAGGCCTAAGTTATGCACTGGGTCTAATTTCTTTAAATATGATTGCCTAGCTGCTCCATAGACTATGCTTCCATAGTCCAAGGAGGAGCGCACAACGGAGCGATATATATGCAAAAGGCATGCCCTATCAGATCCCCAATGTTTGCGTGAAAGGACTTTTAGGATGTTTAGGGATTTGGAGGCTTTCTTCTTTAGTGCTTGTATGTGAGGGAGAAAAGTGAGTTTTTTGTCAAAAGTAATGCCCAAGAATTTATGGTTATTGTTTATGGGCAATTTGATTTCATTTAGGTGTAAGGTAGGATTGGGCTGTATGCCTCGTTTGAGCGAGAACATAACTGCCACTGTCTTCTGCGGGGAAAATTTAAACCCATTTTCACTGGCCCATTTTGTTAGCTTATTTATTGTTAATTGGATCTGTCTCTCACATGTGGACATGTTGCATGACGTGTAGGCTATTTGAAGGTCGTCCACATAGAGTGAATACATTATGGAATTTGGTATTACTTTACTGATCGAATTCATTTTTACCACGAAAAGTGTGGTGCTTAAAATGCACCCTTGGGGCACACCATTCTCCTGCAGGAAGGTTCTTGATAAAGTGGTCCCAAGACGTACTTGAAACGACCGATGTGAGAAAAAGTCACTTAAAACCTTTAGCATTCTGCCACATATGCCTAGATCTGCTAGGTCGCGCAATATCCCATACCTCCAAGCCGTATCATATGCTTTCTCAAGGTCAAAGAAAACGGCAAGGCAATGCTGTCGGTGTATAAAAGCCTCTCTGATAGTGTTTTCAAGACGTACGAGATGGTCAGTTGTTGAGCATCCTTTTTTAAAACCGCACTGATGAATGTTTAAAAGTTGATGAGATTCTAAAACAAAAGTTAGTCTGATGTTTAAAACACTTTCAAATGATTTTGCTAAACAGCTGGTGAGAGCAATGGGCCTATAACTACCAGGAGATGTCGGCTCCTTTCCGGGTTTTAAAAAAGGTATGACAACAGCTTTTTTCCACGCCTCTGGCAATTTTCCTAGGACCCATATTTTGTTAAAAAAATTTAATAGTGCCTCTATGGCAGGTTCGGATAAGTGGGCGAGCATTTTGTAGTGAATTTGGTCAGGACCAGGTGCAGTTTGTTTACCGGCAGCTAGGACATTTTTTATTTCTTGTAGTGTAATCAAGCTATTATAGGGTTCTTTTGTACCACTACTTGTAGGGAGTTTTTGTTTCTCTGCTGTGTTTTTGTGTTTTAGGAATGTTTTAGTGTAGTGTGATGAACTGGAAACTTCAGAAAAGTATTCACCTAAAATGTCGGCCTGTTCTTGTATAGTTGTCTGTACTCCGGGGGCTGTTAGAAGGGGAATGGTAAATGGAGAGTAGCTGCCATTTAGCTTTCTAACCTGTTCCCACATTTGTTTTGTTGTTGTTGAGCTATTTATAGAAGTTACATAGTTTTGCCAGGAGGCTTTTTCGGCGTGGCGGCGGATGTAGCGGGCTTTTGCTCTTGCTTTTTTAAACTTGACGAAATTGTCCTGTGTTGGGTATCTGCGAAAAATTCCCCATGCTTTGTTTTGTTCTTTTTTTGCTTGTTTACATTCTTTTGAATACCAGGTTTTGTGATTTTGTTTCACCACTCCTGAGGACTGAGGAATTGCTATATGTGCTGCAGTAAGGATACAATTTGTGTAAGCATCGTTTAGTTCATCTATATTATATTTATCTAGAGTAATTTTTTCTAGGCTGGCCTTCTCTCGGAACAGTGCCCAATCGGCTAAATGCAGCTTCCAGCGTCGCGGCTTGGATGGGATGATTTGTGGTGAAGATGTTAAGCTGATTAGTATAGGTAAGTGATCACTTCCGTGTGGATTATCTAAAACGTCCCATTTAAAATCTGTAAAAATTGATGGTGAGCTGAGGGATAAATCAATACAGCTCATTTTGCCTGAACTAGATGAACAGTAGGTTGGTTTTCCGGTGTTAAGAAGACAGATATTATTACATAGTATACAATCCTCGATGATTTCGCCTCTCGTATCTGTTTTTCTACTGCCCCAAAGGATGGAATGTGCATTAAAATCTCCTACTATTAAAAATGGCTCTGGAAGCTGCTTTAAAAGGTCTTCTAATTCATACCTACTAAATTTAAGGTGCGGCTCTAAGTATATGCAGCACACAGTTATAGTTTTAAAAGCCTGTAAGGTTACCGCTATAGCTTCAAACTTAGTTTTTAGTTTGTATTCTCGAACTGCTATTCCATTTTTTACTACTATGGCAACGCCACCTGAGAGCCTGAGAGCTTGCTCTCGGTCGCGACGGAAGACTGTATAGTTTTTGAGTATGTTCTTATGTTTGGGACCTAAATTTGTCTCTTGCAAACACAAGGCTAGTGGTGAGTGAGTGGCCAATAAGTGTTTTATGTCATTTATATTAGTTAAAAGTCCTCTGCAGTTCCATTGTAAGAAAGCCATTTTGTATTAAATGAGTAGAGCAAGTTAAGTTTTGTTTTCAGGCCCTCTGATTCGGGGCTTTTCTCGTTTTTGTCTATCCAAGGAGCTGTGCCGTCCGTCTGACGTCGACGGCACAGGACTGCCTTGGCTTGTGTCCATCGCGTCTTCTGACACGCTGGACGCCCGTGCGGACCGCACAGGTGCGTTTGTATTTCCCCTCACCGCATGGTGGGAGGCCTTGAGGCCGGCTGACCTGGGGGTCTGCGCAGCCTGTTTTTCTGGTGGTGGTGCAGCGCTGGCCGCAGCCACCAAGGGCACGGATGGCCCTGCTCCCGGTTCACTGTGTGAAACCTGGGCAGGTGCCAGAGTCTGTTGTGGCTCAGTGCCCTGTTGTGCCACAACAGAATAGGCCGGTTTTTTTGACAGAACACGATTTCGTGCTTCCCGGAAAGTTATGTTTTCTTTGACCTTGATGGTAATGATTTCCTTTTCCTGTTTCCATATTGGGCATGTGCGTGAATAGGCAGGATGACTACCCTCACAGTTGGCACACAAGTGTGTCTGAACCTCACATTTTTGGGAATCGTGTTCATGGGAAGCACATTTTGCGCATCTCGGCTGGCCACGGCAGGTCTGGGAGCCGTGACCATAGCGTTGGCACTTGAAACAGCGGCGAGGATTTGGAATATATTTCCTGAGTTGAAGTTTCACATAACCTATTTCGACTGATTCGGGGAGGATACTTTGTGCAAATGTCAGGACAAGGTGCTTGGTCGGAATCTCTTTGTCATCGCGCCTCATTTTTATTCTGTAAACATCTGTTACGTTTTGGTCTCTGAGGCCTTCTAGAAGTTCCTCTTCGGTTAAGGATCTGAGGTCATCGTCAGAGATAACTCCGCGGACAGTGTTCAGAGAACGGTGTGGACTGATGGTCACTGGGATTTCTCCAAAAGACTTTAATGTGGACAGTTTTTCATGTTGATGGTTATAGAAGATTTCCAACAGAAGGTCTCCGTTCGGAAGTTTCTTTACGTTGTAACCCTGACCTATTACTTCTGTCAGTGTCTTGGTCACTATGAAAGGTGAGATTTGTCTAGCCGTTTTCTCAGCGTTGTCACTGTGTACTACATGAAATCGTGGGAACCTGTTTGGGTTTTTCAGAAAGAATTTAGAGGTTTCGTCGGTGCGACCCCTTTTTCGGGATCGATCATGTGAGAGTAAAGAAGCCATAAAATAATGTTGACGTTCGGCCAGGGTGGCGGCCGCCCACCACCGAGCCCAACAAGGGGACGGGACGGGAGCTTCCGAGAAAGTCCAGCCCACGCCAGCCTTACACCCTGACTATAACCAAATATGGCATAACACAGGGTGGTTAGCCACACAAGGTTAACCCTTGCCGCCTGGAAAATGAAAAATCCAAGAAAAGAGGAGGAGACAGGAAAGTTGTAAGCAAGAGGACAGGAAAGCAAAAGATGGAGGGGAGGACAGGAAAAGGCGGCTGCCGATTTCCCATGGTCGGGTCAGGCCGGAGGTGCCGTCTGTGGGAAGCGTGGGCCAAAGTGGTGTGTTGCCTCCGCCGAGGGGCCTTAAAGGTCCAAACACTCGGCATCGGCTCAACCACCAGGATCCCCTTTTCCCCAGACACGGCGATGCCACGCACGGCTAAGCGTGGGTGCTCGGGGTCCGTGGTGTCGCACAGTACACGCAAACATCTGCTTTAGCAGATGCCCCCTGCGGGGTCTTTAGTAAGTAAAATTATAGTAAGTAAAATATATTCACATAACATGCGCATAATACTGCTGTACTGCTTATAGCTGCTTCCCTCGTGCATTATTCCAACCCTGGTTCGAAATCTCTGCAGCCATTCCGACAAGGGCGGGCAGAGTAAGTGCGCAGCGCGATGCACGCTTGCTCTCAAAAGCACGGGGAATTCAGGGGCTCTAGGGACAATCTGGAAACAACACGTGTGTCCCCAACCAAACATGACGTCACAAAATATCGCGTGACTTGTGACGTCACATTTTTTTTACCAATCAGCGTTTTCAGTCGAGCTACCACGAAATGCTTGTCGCACGTACGCGAATAAATAGTTAGCCAAACCCAACTCCAAGCCGTCCCTATGCCTTCCCTAGTTGAATCGAACCTAGTGCTGTTTGGTCCCTAGCTTTCTGGATGTCCACAACCACTGTACCCAACCAAGGTTTGTTGTATGCGTGGTGCACGTGTACCTTCTCTGCGCGCGAACTTCAGTTTGTTGCAGCCCACAGCGTCCATCATCCGCCATGACGTTGCGAGGCGTACTGGTTGGCGATAGCCAGCTGAAGCGTTTGTGCAGGGCTCGTCTGGGGTTAATTCCATCTGTAGAGACCTGCACATTCAGCTTCGGAGGCTACGGCGCCTTGCGTCTCACAAACGCCGCGTGCGGCGCCTTGATCTGCGGTGCGCAGACTTTGCGATTGTATACATCGGCGGCAACGACCTGTGCAACCCGGATTTCAGACAGCAAGATATTTGCGAGAACATCAAGGTACGTGATCTTACAAATCGTCGACGCTTTTTAATTGCAGTAATAAAGTCTCATTTATCATTTCACATGCCCTCGTCCTGCAGCTTCTGGGTGGCGTGGGCATTGTTTTTGTCACGAACATTTTGCCATGCTGCTTCGGCACAGACAATGAAGTAAGCCGCCGCTGGCTCAACTGCCGTCGATTACTCAACAAAAAGATCAAGAGGACTTTTCAGCTGATGAACCATGTTGTGATACTGAACCCGTATGCATGCTTCGTGCAACGTTTGGTCTCGTGTGTGTCTTGATATACGCATTACCAGCGAACAGAGCACAGAAGAAGCAAACAGAATTTAGACCATCAGGGCTGACTTGCAGCAACATTTATTCATTGTACGTATAATCTATAAACGGTCTATATATCTATAATCTATATAAACGGTCTAGGAGAAATTTAGCGCCTGTATTTGGCCATGAACTGGCGAGCTCTTTTGGTAAAAAATAGTCTACTAGCATAATATTCGCCCTCTCCCCATTTCGATAATCTCAGCTTGGCTGTGTCAATTTACTTCATTATTTTTTTGTTCACATGCCTAACACGCTCCAGCAAGTATGAGGATCGGCTGTATTAGAAACTGGGGTGACAATAGAACAGCATTATTTCAACATCATTTTACCATAGTAAATGACCAATTCGAAAATAGAGCTCATGATGGAAAACACTTCACAACAAAATGCTGCACATTTTTGCTTCGAAAGTAACGTCGCCGAAAATATGCCAAAAATGTGCGCAAGAAATGTGGTCACGATCTAACATATTACTACCGCGTTAATGGCACATAAATGTAGCAAGTATAAAATATTTTGACAAGATATGACAATATGACAAGATAAATTTTTAAGCATTACTTTTATGAACTCTTGAATATGCATATTATTAACAAAAATACAACAGGTACAAAAAAGCAGGGACGGCTGGGGAAATCCCTGATCGTGCTGAACCTTGGTACCCATCAGCCGTCATGGGGAAAGTGGGCGGAGCCTCGCGGGTTCAGCTCACTATTTACTACGCTCCGCGTCGCACCTGTTCATTTTTTTTTTCCTGGTGAGACTCACAAAGTGCACAGACTGACGTTTTTTTTTTCTTTTCTTTTTTTTTTTCCTGCTTATGTTCCTGCACACAATTCCTGGTTCCCTCCCAGCATGCAAGCAATTGTACGCAATACGCGCCCTCCCTGCGCGTCTCCCTCGACCTCCCTGGTATGCAGCATTCTACACTTCGCAGCACTGTGCACAGCGCTACGCGGGGGAACCGACATTGCCTGTAGCCGGTCAGCCAACTTCATTTGCGCGGGCGGCGGGGGCGGGATCGTGGGACCATGATGTTGCGGAGGGTAAATGTGACCTCACACCCGCCGGCTCACAGTCGGGAGCACGCTGCCTCTGACCCGGCGGCTGCTCACAAAAGGTTGAAAATACAGCTATCCGCTCAAAACTAACCCGAATTATGTGCCTGTACTAGTGTAATCGTGTCTTTTAGAATTCAGTTGTGGTGCTTTCTTAATATTCTTGGATATTTTTTAAAAGCAGAACATGAAAATGTCCAAACGAAGTCGTATTTAGTGACGAGAATCCTGCGAAACGGACAAGTAAGAATATGGAATAATAAATTGGTAGCTAGGGCGGGTATGGGGAGTCGAACTCAGGCCCTTTGATTGCGAGATTGCAAGCACCGCACAACCACTAAAGCTCTTAGGTTCAAGGATGTAAGGGAGGACTTCGGGGATGCGTTTTATTGTGACTAGAAGACATACTAATGCTAACTGCAAATAACGGTATGCTAAATAGGAGATAGTAATTACGTTCAGACGGCGTACCCATCGAAGCGAATTCTGTTGTGAACAAAAATAACCAGGCACAGAGGTACAGACGAAAACAAGTCATTGAGCCAGTCTCGTTGTAAGCAGGTAGAAGAGCAGAGCAAGCGAGAAAGGCCATAAGGTCTATTAGCGCTATCACGTTCTGCTTTAAAGCAAATATAAGCTTCTAAATATTTTTTTTAAAATTCTGCTTGACAGATGCTTGCCTGAATTAATTCATAATGCTACTGTACGTAGGCACACCTGGCTTCAATACTGTGCTTCTGCATAGCACACCACTCACTAACAAATCTCCAGCAGAAGAGGGACAGAGGTAAGTCCAGAAGATCGCCATGATCCGAAAGAGCCGGACAATCCTGACCTCCTGTAGGAGTCAACGTGTTCCACGACACATTCACCGTGGACGAGACCATCGACACCGGCAGCCGCCTGCTTAGCTCAATGCTCGCACTTTGGTAGAGATTGAACGCTGTCAAAACATTCGTATATCCGCGCTAGAAGCCGACACACCATTAAGCGGCCTCCTTGACAGCTGCGTTCAACACCTGTCTGAAGAACAAAAAAGTACCGCCAGCGTGTAAGGAATCGCGGACCACCCTGATCCACAAGAAAGAACCTGCGGAGGTCATCACGAAACGGGCTCCCCATTGCCCTCGGGTCAACGATCTCAAAGCTGTATGCTGGGTGCCTTGCCACTCGGCTGCAGCGATGTTTCACGCAACAGAAAAAATAGCAAGGCAAACGATTTGATTGTAGTTAAATAAACAAAACTGCTTGAGGTTAAAAACAGACCTTTGACTTTGGTCAAGGATGATGGCGCCAAATGATAATATCGGGCCACGTAAACTGAGGCCATGCTGTTTCAATGGCTTTTCTGACGGGGTTTTCTATTCTCATGCATTTTTCCGAAGGCGTTAATTTCCCCCGCCTTCGAATCTCTGCTCTTTCAAATTCCCTTTGTCAATCTTCCATTGCCCATTCTCTGGTAGCGTGCAGAGACTCGGGGTTGATGAAGGACTGAATCTTCGAAGTTGGTAAAATATATACAAGGAGGTTTAATGGCACTTTGAGACAAATTATTTTACATAAAAAAGGGTATATCAGCCAAATGGCAAGCGTTAAGAGTTCATAGCGAGAACCGTCTCGATGAGCCGTTTACCCAGGGCTCAGAGCCTCATTTCGTGCTTTGCAACGTCCTTAAAACCTCCTATGTCCAGCCCCTCTCTGAAGATGCTGACCAACCAGTTCCAGGGCACGCCCCTCAGATATCGGCATCCAATCGAACACATTACTGCACTGATGGTCTGATGCACTGACTGGTCCGGTATTGTTTCGTTGGGCGTGGTCACTTGCTTGCAGGTAGAGCTTGGGAACGGAGAGGAGGTACATTTCTATTCTTCTGCAAAGATTGGATATGGTGGTTCCGGCAAGTGGATTTCCTTCTCAGAAACCCAAGTGCACGTGCGCGCCCCATACTGCTCCCAGCATTGTCCCTTTCCGACAATTGCAAATCTTTCCTGCATTCCCGGGAATTCCTCTATTGGCCGTATTCCTCATTTTCCTTTCTTGTCCTGTACGTGAGCGGACGTGTCACTCTGTGGTCTCCTTTGGACAATGAACAACTGAACAAAAGCACATCCGGCTATTTCTCACAGGGCGACGTTTCTTTGTATTTTTCTTGATGTTCCCTTGACAGGGCCAATTTGACATTTGCAGGGTCTTGACAAAGCAAAGCAGGCTCACACAAAGATTCATGGAAACAGGCTCACTTAGAGCCCTTGCACCAAAAGCGCATACCCAGAGCACATATCCATGCCCACAGGCGAACAGTTGTGCGCGCAAGTGCTGACCATGCAGGGTCATAACACCCCTTACACACGGCATTCTGACGACTCGAGTCACTTCACTTTTTGGAAGTGCCATTTTCGTGTGAGACCTTGCGAAGCGTTTGTGCTCTCTGCACCAATTCAGGATGTCGTCGGTTCGCTGGGACCCAAAGTTCAACGAGATGGGCCGCATCATGGAGGGCGAAGCGTTGCAAGAAGAATTGGTGCGACGTTTGCAACTCGCACCTCAGTCGTCTACTGTGCGACCGCATCCCTCCTCCACATCGGCAGGCCGTCCGGCTACGTCGGAGTACTGGGGAGTTTGCGGCCAACTGGGCTTTAACGACACCAAGCCGAACTGCAGTGGCGAAGTGGTGACGTACTATCGCGCTTCGACGAAAGGAAGACGTGCACAGTTCCGATGCAACAGGTGCCGCAAGCAACTGTCGCAACTTCACGGCATCGCTGCTTTGCAAGGATCGGCTGGCCTACAAGCCGCCGGAGGTGATTCGGCCAGTTTTTTTGCCCGTAACGACCTCCTAGGCCGTCCTAACGTAAAGCTGCTGCGGTCAGCTATACTGTATTTGACGTTCTGCATGTCTAAAGAGATATCCATGTCCCTCGCCAGAGAGATGCAGAACGAGGAGATTTCGAAGCAGACGTGTACGGATTGGACCAATTACGTCCGCGAAATTTGCTGCGCGGAGCTCGCGGAGCAGCCCCCCATGGGTGGACCGGGGGAAGAAGTGCAAGTAGATGAATGCCTCATGAGGGGCAAACGCAAATACAATCGTGGCCGGCTTTTGGCAGGCGACAATGTGCCACCACACCGCCAGAACAACTATGGCGGTGTAGTCGACCGCGGACCGTGTATCTTCGGGATGACCTGGGTGGCCACCAAAGGACTTCGCCTGTTTAAAGTCGACCGACGAGACGCGGCGACCCTGGGAAAGATTATTGCCGACAACGGTCGACCGGGGACCACGATAGTCAGTGATGAGCGGGCGGCGTACCAGTGTGTACCGGGGCTGCAGGACAGCAACGGTGTTAACATAAACTTCACCCACAACACCGTTAATCACTCACAGTTTTTTGTGAACCCCGTCACTGGTGCCCACACTCAGGACATTGAGAGCTGTTGGCAGAAGGCCAAGGCCCGTCTGTTAAGAAGCGGCCGCAAGCTGACCCCAGCGCTTACAGAGTCCTACCTCGAGTGGCTTTGGTGGCTGTCTCTAAATGGTAGACGGCGCTGCCATGACCCCTTCCTTCGACTGATGGAGGTTATCACAAAGCACTACCCCATGTGAAGTGTTCAGTCGTCATCTGCCATCAACACTTCGAGGCCCTATGGGCCGCAAAGCTGCTTTGCCAGCTTCTTTTTTTCTTTGTTTTTTAACGGTGCCAACCGAGCCTTGGCAGAGCAGGCACGATGCGTACCACTGTCTCTCGCCCCACTTACTCTCTCTACACCAAGTGGCGTTTATGCCCATATCCGGCGTTTTTGCTGCTACTGCTGTTTTGGTAAGTAATGTCTTTTTCACTGCCTATTGTAATTTTCAATACAGTGGGTAGCGAATATGCCTACTTTGGGAATAGGTAGTACCCGCAGATCCGGGTCATTAATGGTAAATAACGAGGGGAATTGAATGGGATGCATCCCATTTGGTAATTACTTGCAGATCACCGCTAGCAGTGGTATCGCTCACGAGGAAAGCTTAAAACGGTTGCATCCTACCGGTATTCATCAATAGGGCTGTAACTTGAGGGTAACGAAAAAGGTCCTAACTACTTTAGTTGATGACAACGCAGAAAGGTAAAGTACGAAAAGTGGTAGGCGTAACTTTTCGAAATAGGCAGCGTGCAAAGTCAATGGCATTCTAGTCTAAATCAAAAAGAAAAAATTGGCATGGGTCAGACATTTTCGCTAAGGGTAACGAATTAGATTCCGAGGGAAAGAAAGCGTAGCAGCGCGCGATAGAACATTAGGTGGGAGGATAAGGTTAGGACGTCTGCAGGGGTCAAGCGGATGCAGCTAGCACAGGATTGGTTTAGTTGGAGGAGTATGTGAGAGGCAGAGTGTCCGCGGCGCCGCCGACACTCTTAAGCCACGACCGGTCTCGAGGGAGAGCGCGCCTAGGCCCTAGGCCTCGCGATATGCTCTTAAATTGATCGAGTGTATCACAAGGCAGAACAGGACATGAAAGGAAGACGAGACACAGCGCTTCTCCCGGACAGTCACTTAGTGGACACCGCTGTAGCCATGGCTACTTGTAGAACAAGATGGAAATTTGCAAGCAGCACAGTGCACATGTAAGGCAGGCTAAAGGCCGCTGTACGGTTGCTTTTTAGACCCGTTCCGCACGCATGCGGCCCGCACGTTTTCTGCCTCAAGCGGACGTGGTGCGGAAAGGGTGTTGTACGATCGTTTTGCCGACTGCCGGTCAGCCGGACGGTTCCAGCGTCCCGATTGGCGCGTTTGGGCGTCGCCTTCTGTCCAATACCATCATACTCCAACTGCTGCGTGACCACCGCGGAGCTCTTTCGCGTCTTCCTTTCTAGCGTGCTGCATCTCGGCTGTGTCGGAATCGCCATGGCGTGGTTTTTGTCGAGGCTTTTGGTGTGATCGATGGCTCTCGTCAGCTACCACATGAGTAGCAGTTCAGCAGAGCGCCTGACTACCTACATGGCCGCCAGTAGCGATGTCAATTGGTCTTTAGTTTCTCAGTTCATCGCCGCCGACGAAATCCACCAGCAGCAACGTAAAAGGTGTAAGCCTACAAAACGTCTTTTGAGAGATCGGCGTCGACTCTGCGAGTATTTTACGTTGGTGCGGGACATGAGGAGCGGAGACGGCACAGACTTCTTCCAGTACTTCCGCATGTCTGTGGAAAGGTAAGTAGTACATGTTCATATCATCCTTGCCTGTATTTCGTGAATTTCTTGAGCGCAGTACGCCGGAGCAGGTAGTGTGCTCGCGTCAGGGATGCATGAGATGGGAAGTGCGTTTTCATCCGTCAGAGCATAGAGCGTGTGAAAACTTTATTACTAAGTTTGTTTTACTCATAACTATGAAAGAAACTGGGAATGCAAACGCGGTTACATTTGTGCATTATTAACCTCAACGAAGCCTTTCAACGAAGTGAGCCAAAGGCGCGGAAGTGCTCGTCAATGAAAAAAATAAAGTATGGACATCAATTTCTTGCCTAGTTGGTTCTATTATTATTGTTTTTTTGTGTGTGTTTTTTTGCCTCAGCTTCGCGGTAATTACCTAGGCTGACCCGATACGAAGGAGTACGGCCAACATCACGTTCATGAATTTCTCAGCCAGTAAAAGGCATGAACTAATTTTAATTTTACCCGTGGCCGCTGTAGCATATCGCCCTTGTTACTCAGCATACATGCATCTGCCGTGCTTTTTTGCGTACAGGAAACGTGGGGTTGTCTAACTCATTTTATTCAATAGACAAGTGTTTCATTATGCTGTTGTTATTGTGCAGGTTTGACCGTCTCCTAGAGTTAGTTAGACCTCTGATTGAGCCACTCAAAGCCTCAGTGGTCAGTTTGTCAGCTGGGGAGAAGCTGGCATTCGCATTAAGGTAAGCGTGTTTTTCTTTTTTGTTTTTTTTTCTTACAATTCAGTGACGTGTAAGTAGCGTATACCATGTGCAGGTGTATGGAATGCTGTCATCTGTTTAAGGTGCATCCACATTTTAAGCTCTTTAGTTATTGTACCGCATGTATAAAAAAAAATGTATTGTTTACTTGTAATTCACAGTGCACAACGCCTCATGGGCTTTCTTGTTCTACTTGTGTGCATAGTCACAGCTGTACTAGTAAGCTTTTTAAGTGCTTATGGTTAGCTCCTGCATGTAATCATCCTTTCAGCATTCCAACATCTGCTCAGTCAAGAAGGCAGGAATGTCATTTTGGATTATACTAACTTTTTATTGTGGCTGTAAACATTCCTTCACATTTGTGGTCAATTCTATATTGTCAAGTATTGCCATGTCTAGAACACCATGTGCTTTTCGTGAGATCTCCCAGTTTGTTTCTTGATTGCACATACCTTATTTTACAAACAATGCAAGACATCCATCTACCAGTGCTAAGTAGAAATGTGAAAATATGTTAGAATATTGTGAATATTTGCTTCACTGTTTAGCTTGCTGTCAGTATTTTGTAGTCAAGTGGTTCCAAAGCTGCTGAAGAGGAAATGCTAAACGCTGACAAAATTTCACAGCAGAATAATGCTGCAGCAATTATAGTAATCAGCAAACACAGAAAAGTAGTCAGCTCCCCTGATTTATCTTATTATCTTAGGCTAAAAAAAAGGTATAAAAATTTCAGGCCACCATATCATGCTGAACTAATATTTAAGCATACTTCTAGCAGTATGTTGACCATGGCCTATTGACACAAAGGGCTCCCAGCTGCAAAGAAAACATGTAGACTTGCTTGAGTTTTGATTTGGGTGTGATGATCCTAAGTAATTTACATCTCCATAGCTTGATTACATGCCTTGAATGTCAGTGTCTATTGATGACTTTTTTTGCAAACATACTGCAATTTTTTATGCATGGCTCGTCCAACATCGAATATATAGATACCGAATACAAGGAAAACAAAAGGCCATATATTTACATAGCATGTAAAGGGACTGTGTAAGTCTAAAAAACAGTCCGATAATAAAATATCTCATGACAGGGCATTGCAAATTTGCGTTGTCGTAAGGAAGCAACAGGTCTTGATACTGTTATTTCAATTTAAGGTGGTGGAAAACTAATATTTATGGATTTTGAGTCCTCTGTTGGGGACTTACATGCATCCAGCACATTTACTTTACTTCCTTTTATAAGGTTTCACACTCAAATGTCCATACATTAATTTCCTTTGGATCCTCGTTGATCAGATATTTGGATGCCCAACCATATAGTGAGAATCTGCACTTTTATATTTACCAAGTGTAAAGCTGTATACATTTTGCTGGCTTTTTACAAGGCACATGATTCCATTTCTCGTGTATTAATATTGGCAGAGCATATCACATATACTGGGTCTAGCTCACATTCTCAAGCTTATGGATGGGTGAGATAATGTTAGTATTTGCATCAACCAAGCATTCAGTGAAGAACTGAAAGCTAGAATACATGTCATAATCTTTTGACTTCTATAATCTGAGTCGTTTTGGGACGTTTAAACCCTACAAACCGAAACCAAACAGTACAAGTGAACAAGAGCTCAGTGGCCTGGCTCGGTACTGAGGAAACTCATTGCCAAAGTGCCTCTGACTTCAGGCATTGCAGCAAGTGTGTTCCGAGATTTGTTTGCATGTTCCCTTGTTTAGTTAACAGAAACATTAGTGGTGTGAATGCCAGTGGCACTGCACTTTGTGTTCAAAGTAGGCACAACCTATACGAAAGAAAAATACCACTGCCAAGCCTTGCATAGTCTCGTTCTTCGACTACTGCTCCTTGCCCTCAAGGACTTTTATGACATCAGATCAGCTCTGAGATATGAAGCAAAGGGGGCAGGTGTAGTAAGACGCCGACTACGCCGATTCTTTTATTACAGCTAATGATTGGTTGCTGATGTAGTGATCTGCTGACTAATAGAATAATAATTCCAAAATTCTTCGTGCTTGTACTAAGTACTTCATTCTTAATCAAAGAGTGGTTCCATGCCTATGTATTGCCTGTTTGAGATTGTGCTTGCATTTCATGCTTTTCAACAATATGAACTAGTATCTCACCACCACATCAGCTCGGTGATGGACACTTACTCCTGAACTCAAGGATTTGTATTTGATCCAGGCTGTGGTGCCTACTTTTCAATTGAGGCAAAAAGCAAGGCGCCTGTGTACATTGCAATGTTAGCGCACTTTAACGAGCCCCAGGTAGTCAAAATTTTCGGACCCTCCTAACCTAACAGCATCCCTCATAACCTTGGTTCACTTTGCAACGTTAAACCCGTAAACCAAATTATAAACTGCTTCACTGAATGACATCTGTGCCTAAAAGTTTGTTCCATGTACAAATAGTGCTTTGCATTGGTCCTACTCACTGGGTTTCCTATTTTTGCAGGTACCTGGCACACGGTTCCACATTGAGGATTATAGCAAAGTCGTACAGGATCTCCAACTCTATAGCAGGCCGTATTGTGAGGCAAACATGCATTGCCTTTCGGCAAGTTCTTCAGCCCTTGTATCTCCCAGAGCCAACCACAGCTGACTGGAGATGAATAGCTTTTGAATTTGAAGACTTTTGTAATTTTCCAAATTCTATTGGGGCAATTGATGGGAAGCACATTAAGATAGAGGAGCCTGCTAACTCTGGAACAGTGTTCCACAACTACATGGGTGGCTTCAGCACAGTTCTACTTGCTGTGTGTGATGCCAGATATCGATTCATTAAAGTAGACATTGGGGAATGCGGTTCTCGTGGGGATGCTGGCCTCTTCAACAGCTGTGAACTGGGGAAGGAATTCAGAGCGGGCTCTTGGTCCATACCAGAACCAAGGCTGCTCCCAGGCACCTCTGTAGAACTTCCTTATGTCATAGTTGGGGATGAGGCCTTCCCACTGTCTTCAAATCTCATGAGACCCTTCCCAGGAGCAAGCCTGAACTCAGAAAGGAGGAATTTTAACTATAGGCTATGTCGAGCAAGGCGTATCGTAGAGAACGCCTTTGGTATTTTGGCTAACCGGTGGAGGGTCCTTCGTGAGGAAATCAGGGCCTCTACAAAAACGGTGGATGCAATAGTATGGGCCACTGTGCTTTTGCATAAGTACCTGGGGACACTTGATGACGAAGAGGACACCATTTTTCAGTATTGTTCCCCAGCAGATGTTGACAGGGTGGGAGAGGATGGGCGAGTAATTGATGGTGAATGGAGAGCTGATGAGCGCACAGGTCCTGGCTTTACACCTGTTCGCAGGTGCAGCAGCAACAACTGTGGAGCTCAGGCAAAGGCAGTGCGAGAAAAGTTCGTGCAGTACTTTCTCTCTCAAGCTGGACGTGTGTCATGGCAGGACAAAGTACTTGATGCTGGCATTG
>JAJIZL010035580.1:0-20649 GCA_023969395.1 Amblyomma maculatum
ACTTCTCACTCTCTACTTGTACGCGCATCAGAAGTCTCTTGAGTTCCACTTCACTTTCTGCCATTAGTGAGGTATTATCCGCATATCTAAGGTTTTTGATACGTTTTCCAGCTATCTTCAGCTGAAAACTCGTCCAGACCGGCCTTCCTCATGATGCACTCTGCATATAGGTTAAATAGGAAGGGCGACAGTATGCAGCCTTGCCTCAGTCCTTTCTTGATCGGAAACCAATCAGTAAGACCATGCCCAGTTCTGACTGTGGCCTCTTGCCCTTCATACAGGTTCCTGAGGAGATATTTGAGGTGAATTGGAACTCCCATCTCTTGGAGAGCTTGCCACAATCTGCTGTCATCTACGCAGTCAAACACTTTCGCATAATCAATAAAGCAGAAGTAGATGGGTTTCTGGAACTCTCTTGCTTTTTCCATGATCCAGCGAAGGTTGGCAATTTGGTCTCTAGTTCCTCTGCCCTTGCGAAACTCAGCTTGCACGTCCGGAAGCTCCCGATCCACATACTGCTGCAGCCTACCTTGGAGGATTTTCAACATCACCTTGCTAGCATGCGAAATAAGCGCGATCGTGCGGTAGTTGGAACAATCTTTGGCACTGCCTTTCTTTGTAATCGGGATGCAAACTGACCTCCTTCAATCCTGTGGCCACTGCAGGGTTGTCCAAATCTTCTGACATAATGCATGCAGAATGTTAACAACGTCATGGTTGAGGTTTTGAAGCAACTCAGCAGGAATGCCATCGATTCCGCTAGCTTTGTTCTTAGCAAGGGTGGCTAAGGGCCATTCAACTTCACTCTTCAGGATGCCCGGCTCGAGATCAGTAATCACAACCGTCTTATGTTGGGTTTGTACATTCGGGTCCTTCTTGTACAGTTCTTCTGTGTATTCCTGCCACCTCGTTTTTATCTCTGAGGCTTCAGTGAGGTCCTTGCCTCGTTTGTCCTGTATCACGCCCAGCTTAGCACAGAAGCTTCCGTTGATATCTTTGATTGTCTTATACAGAGGTTTTGTGTTCCTTAATTGGAAGTTGTACTCAACTGCTTGGCACTGTATGTTCAGGAAGGAATTCTTAACTCTCCTTGCTATTTTCTGAAAATCCGCATTGAGAACCTTGTATCTTTCTCTTTCCCCAATAACTTTAGCCATCCTCCTTTCGTCAGCTATTTGCAAAGCCTCTTCAGATAACCAGTTTGCTTTCTCGCATTTCTGTTGCTTTGGAACTACCTTAGTAGCAACGTCTTGTATTATATCACGAACATCTGTCCACATCTCTTCGGGCTCTCTGTCTTCTAGATCTAATTCTTGAAATCGATTCCTCACTTCCACAGCATATTCTAATGGAATTTGATCCAGATCATACCTGAAAGGCCTTCTAGTTTTCTGCGTTTTCCTCAATCGAAGCTTAATTTTGGCAACAAGAAGGTGATGATCTGTGCCACAATCGGCCCCAGGCCTTGTTTTTACTGCTTGTATAGCGCTTAACAATCTCTGCCGGTAAATAATATAAACGATCTGATTGCTGTACAGACCGTCCGGTGAAGTCCATGTGTACAGGCGCCTCTTGTGCTGTTGAAAATGAGTATTCGCTATGGTCAGGTTGTTTTCTTGACAATACTCTACTAGCCCCTGCCCAGCTTCATTTGGCTCACCAAGATCGAACTTGCCTGTAATTCCGGATATTTCTTCACTCCCTACCTTAGCATTCCAGTCTCCTATAAGAAAAACGAAGTCTGATGCTGGGGTGCGGTCTAAAAGGCATTGTAGGTCCACATAAAATCTCTCAACGTCAGCTTCTTCAGCAGTAGTGGTCGCCGCATAGACTTGGATAACTGTTATGTTGAAAGGGTGACCTTGGATCCGAAGTGAAATCATTCGGTCGTTTTTGGGGTTGTACCCTAGCCGTGCTTTACCCATTCTTCTGTTTACTATGATAGCGACCCCATTCCTTCTCTTGGATTCGTGCCCACAATAAAAGACATAATGGTCGCCGGAGTTCTCCCATTCCGGTCCACTTGAGCTCGCTGATACTTATTGAGAATTCGTGGAAGGTTATGTTTTAGAGACTGTAGTTTGTAATTGGTGCAGAAACGTGGAATCGACCACAAATCAGTGCTGCGTGTAAAGGCATTACTCTATGTTGTAAGTATACGATAGACGTAATGAACTGCCTGAAAACGGGTGATTGAGCAAAATAATGTTCAGTTGAAGAGAAGTAGTCAATGTTCGCTATAATGCGCACAATCTTTTACAACATGTAAACATTCTTAATGTTGCCTTTAGGTGTTGTCATCCACACCAGAGTGCAATATTTAATGTATGAAAAGAACAGTGCCTGATATAGTTGAAGTTTAGTATGCACTGAAAGTAATACGTGGCAGCAGGACCCCGGTTGTTTTACTGAGTATTGCGCAGATACATGTGATGGTGTGAGTCCCATGTTAATGAATCGGAAAACGTCACTCCTAGACTCTTATGTTAATTTACAACTGAAATTTCTTCTCCATCACAGTGAAGAGTGGTCCCAAGCTTACAATATTATTTCTCGGCCGAAAAATAATTACTTTTGCTTTTGCCGGATTAATTGTCAATCGGTTAGTCTTTGACCAGAAAACCAATCTTTCGAGCCTGTCGTTACATTGTGTTGCAACACTGTTTTCTTCTGGGCCACACAAAAGAATGCTAATATTATCAGCATAATAATAAATTTGTTCTCCGGCCCAGTCGTCACATTGTCATTAATATACACATTAAAAAGGAACGACCCTAAAATACTACCCAGTGTAACCCCAGTTACAACTGATAGAAATTATGACTGTCTGTTACCTAAGCGCACGCTCTGATTTTTGTCTCGTAGTCAAGATCTGATAGGCTTAACTGTGGTTACTGGTCATGTGCCTGCTTTTAAGCGTGCCAGCAATGCCTATGATGATGAATAAAAAGCGCCATCTCTTGTACGTTAGGCATACTCCATACTTGTGTTTAGGCTTGAAATATGACCTTGAGCGCCCCATAGACTCGTACTAATATAAAGGTTTTGAAGACTGACTCTACTTCGTCGCTGAAAATTGTGTTAGTTGCAAACGATTCGCGCTAGCAAATATTTCCGAAAGCCGCGCAACAAAAGAGGATATTCCAAATATTTGCTATTTCCCTGGGAATTCAGATTATTCATCTCATCGCTCCACATCTTGGCAACTGTTGAAGTGGTTGTATAAAAAAATAGTACAAAGTACGTATAACGCGACATCAGCCAGCTCCGTTGGCTCAAGCCGCTGCCCAAGTGGTCACTATCAAGAACTTTTGTGTCGCGAAGTAAGAGCTAGCTGGTCAGTGCCATCTCCATACCTGCCCATTTTGGGGTTTCTAGACTTGGTATAGCTTGGTTTGCATGGCAAGATCATACCAGGTGTTAAAGGTCTTAATTCTGACACAAAACATGTGTTTAGCTAAAAAAATCTCAGATAGTTATATTCCGTACAACAGAGCTGTGGGAGGACACATATTGTAAACTCCCTATGTAACACTTCTCTGATTTATCCAGTCCTTTTGACTGGTGCTCAGAATGTTATCTTGTTAAGCGGACGTCTCGGAGTATCTCTTAGTATGTTGTAATGGACGCGTGTGTTTATATCAAGGGAAGTGGTAGGGATCTCGGGAAACGAATGTTTGGATGTCCACATGTGCACGCTCATTTTTCTCTACCCCTTCATAAATAGTGTCAATATTACTTCTCTTAATGTGGAGCTCTGTGTAGCCTGGATCAAAATTTTGCTGGCGAAAAGAGAAAACAAGCATCGCATGTTAGTTCTGTGGGCAGTTTGGAAATCGCTAGCGATATGTGTTGATTCGGTTTGTGTTGGAACTAATGTAATTGCCGCTTTTCAATGTATATTACCTTATGCTCTAACCGTTCATCCCGTTACCGTATGACCTAGGCGAGCGATCCCTACTCTTTTGCGCCCTCAAAGGGACTCGCGGTATCCACAGTGAAGATTCCTTAATTTTAGTAGTTCTTGTCATCACCCAGGCTCGCACAGTGCGTCATGGCTGGTGATATTCAGATTCATGCTGAGTGGTATAAATCATAGTTTGGAATATTTCCCTCCATGCTCGCTGCATGTCCTTTCTTTAATTCTTGATTTGCAGGTTAATGGCGAGCTATTGATGCGCTTGCCGTCACGTGGCAGCACTGGAGAGACGGAAAGTTTGAGCTAGAAGGAGAGCATCTATAAGTTCGTTAGCTATGTCGTTGACGCCATTTGTTGGAGGCTGGTCGTTAGATGCGGTGAGAGGTAGCGCTAGCACCCGCTTTCGGGCCTTGCAAGGAATTGTAAAGAGAGGCTTGAGCTCCGCGTAGTGCAGCTCATAAGGATAAAGATCAAGGTTTGGGTTATCCCGAGCGTGTCAGCCTTTCTTATGCCACTATTTTGGCCGCAATGCATGGAATCATTCTGCTGACTTTTCACAAGCGGTGTGGAGTTTAGTGATATAGCTTTCGCATTGACCTCTTTGTTATCGACGTGCAAGCCGAGGAGGCGAATGGCATTTGCTTCAGGAATGGTTCTATCATAGTCCTTAACTTAAATAGGTATTTGGTGTCGCCAGAGTGCAGGTCTACGAGTGCTGACTTGGTAGAAGAACAGGTGAAGCTGCAGTCGGTTACGTAGAGTCCACCACACTGCCGGCATCTGTAATGCATACTGAACGTGTTCTGCGTTGCCTCTTGTAGCCCAAATGGTGATATTGTGACGTCCTATGCAAAGGACGGGACGATGAAGGCGACCGCAGGTCAGCAGAGCAGCAGCAGGAACCAGCGCGACGGCGGCGGAGACGCCAGAACACCGAAAGGATCGCCCGCGTCAGCTTCTTTTTTTTTTCACCGAACGCTTGCACTTTGACTTCTTCGGCTACACTGCCTCCCTCCGCAAAGAACCATCGTCCCGATGCTAAGCACAAAATGAGTTAACTGCAGCGCAGTACACATGGTCTCAGAACGTTTGCTAGTAAAAGGAAAGGTTCTCGGTGATCACTGGTAATACGGCTTAAGCCACACTACGTGCATAATGTCAGGACGCGAGGAACGGAGTGACGACGGTTGCGTTGCACAGGGTAGCACCTCATAATTACATTCACCGATGCGACGCACAACTGTGTACGGCCCGAAATACCGCTTCATGAGTTTTTCTGAAAGCCCCCGACGGCGAACCGGTGTCCACACCCAGACCTTGTCTCCAGGCCGGAAATAGACGTCACGTCTCCGGAGATTCTAGTGACGAGCATCGGTACACAGTTGCTTTCATATGTGGAGTCTGGCCAGTTGCCGAGCTTCCTCTGCACGTTCGCATACTAGCCGAGCATCATCAGCTATGTCGTCTGGCGGTGCGTGTGGCAGCATAGCGTCAAGCATGGTGGTGACTTGCCTTTCATGCACTAGCTGGAAATGGGACATACGGGTGGTCTCCTGGACTGCGAACGTGACATAGGGCAGTACCTTGTCCCAGTTTCGATGGTAGACGTCCACGTACGTGGCGATCCTATCGGCTAGAGCTCTGTTAAGCCTCTACGTTAGTCCATTAATTTGCTGATGATACGCTGTAGTTCGGCGGTGGCTGGTGAAGCTTAGACGCAAGATCTCCTGAGTGATTTGCGCCACAAAGGCAGCGCCACAGTCAGTAATCAGCACTGCTCAGGCATCGTGCCGAGGACAATGCTCTCGATGAAAAATTTCGCTGCCTCGGCAGCCTTCCCCGACGGAAATGTGCGGGACTCCGCGTAGCACGTTAAATAGTCCGTCGCTATGATAATGTACTTGTTCCCTGATTTCGACGTCGGAAATGGGCCCAAAAATCCATTCCAATGGTATGAAACGGAGCACTCTGTGGCTCAATTGGCTGGAGAAGGCCGGCCGGTGGATTAGGAGGTATTTTTAGCCTTTGGCACTCACGACAGGTTCTTGTATATTGACGCCCGTACTTTGCGAGTTTCGGCGAGTAATATTTTTCCCGAATACACGAGTCCTAGATGACCAGCGGTAGGATCGTTGCGGCACACTTCAGTGACTTAGCTGCGTAAGTCTTCCGGCACGACAAGAAACCACGATCTCTGGCTGCTGTCGAAAATGTTCTTGTACAAGACACGTATCCGGATCTTAAATGCAGGAAGAGTACGCAGGAAACCCCGAGGTGCCCCACCTTTGTCTTTTGCGAGATACGCCATCAGTTGACTAAGCTGTGGATCATGTCGTTGCCGATCTGCCATATCTTACGGATTCAAGGCCCGAAGAAAGCTGTCTTCCTCATCCTCTGCCCCTCCTGACGACGGTCCCACGGGTGGTCGAGACAAGCAGTCAGCCTCATCATATCTTCTTCGGGATTTATGTACGATCGTGACTTCGTATTCCTGTAGCTGAAGGCTCCACCACGCAAGCCGGCCCGCAGGAAACTTAAGATTGGCTAGCCAGCACAGCGAATGGGGGTCGGCGACCACACGAAACGGGCGGCCGTATAGATAGGGCCGAAACTTGGTTATGACCCAGATGACAGCGAGGCACTCTTTTTCTGTTGTTGAGTAATTGCCTTCCGCATTGGAATGAGTTCGGCTTGCGTACGCAATAACCCGCTCAGCTCCATCCTGGAATTGTACGAGCCCTGCCCCTAGTCCTTTGTTGCTGGCATCCGACTGCAGTTCAGTATCGGCCGTTTGATCGAAATGCCATAATATAGGTGGTAGTAAAAGGGATTGATTGAGTTTCCTGAATGCTAACTCTTGTTCTTCGTTCGACAAAAAGTCGACGCTGTCTTTCGTAAGGTGGATAAGTGGCGCAGCGATCTGGGCAAAGTGGGGACGAAATGTCTGAAGTAAGCGCGGAGACCAAGAAAGCTTCTGACAGTTTTCTTGTCTGACGGCGGCGGGAAGGACGCCACGGTCGCTGTTTACTCGGGATCTGGTTTTATGCCTCTGTGGCTAACCGTATGCTCAAGGCAATTCAGTTCACCATACGCGAATTGGCATTTCGAAGGCTTGAGCGTGAGTCCGGCGTTCTGTATAACACGAAGAAAAGCTTCGAGGTGCACAAGATGATCAGCGAAGGGGCTTGAAAAGATAGCGTCATCCAGATAAACTAGACACGTCTGCCACTTAAGTCCGGCGAGCATGTCGCATGTTGAAATGTCGCCGGCGCTGTACATAAGCCAAACGGCATCACCTTGAACTAATAAAGGCCGTCCGGTGTTATAAACGCAGTCTTCTCTCGGTCTCGTTCATCCACTTCGATCTGCCAGTATGCACTTTTCAAATCGGTAGACGAAAAATAGCGGGCGTGACGAAGCCGATCGAGGGTGCCGTCAATTCGCAGCAGTGGATATACGTCCTTTGTCACCTTGTTGAGTCGCCTGTAGTCCACGCAGAACCGATGCGTCCCGTCTTTTTTCTTTACCAGCACAACAGATGCGGCCCACGGACTGCTTGAAGGCTCGATGATATCGTCATGTAGCATTTCCCGCACTTGTTTCTGTATTGCTTCTCTTTACTTCAGGGAAATTCGGTACGGAGGTTGGCGAATCGGGTGGGCCACGCCATCGACAATAATTCTGTTTCGCGGCCGGCGTCTGGCGAATCCTGGATGTCATTGAAAAACAATCCCGGTAAAGATGCAAAAGTTCGAGCAATTCGCGTGTATGGGACGACTCAAGTTTTTTTCTCGATGTTCAGTTGCAAGGGCTTTTCATCCTCGTGCGGTTCTCGCGGAATATCTCTCTCAGGCAACACAACAGCCTCACGAGCGTCACTCATCTCTTCTATATGGGCTACAACTGCCCCTTTTGTCACGTGCTGCGGCTCGTTCCTAAAGTACGTCACCAAGAGGTTGTCACGTCCTCCCTCAGCATCGGCTATCCCTCTCGCAACAAAAATTCCATTCGAAAGCAACATTCGTACACTTCCTTCCAGGAGGCCTTCGCCACATGCGGGGGTCTTGGATCAAAAGGTAGAAGTACTGTTGAGAGCGGTGGCAAGTTAACATGATCGGCGTTATCTTTAAGCGCAAGTGGGGTAGCTCTATAAAACCCCGGCGGTGAAGGACGTGCTCGGAGGGTCAACTTATTCTGCCCTACATCGATGACTGTGCCATATTCACGAAGAAATTCCATTCCGACAATAACATCCTTGGAGCAATTCTCTAAGATCCCAAATTTAGCGGGACATGTCTCACCGTGAATTTCGACTACAACTTTGAATACAACATACCTACATATTCTAGTGACAGTCACTCACTTGAAAAGGTAAGATCGTACCAATTTGCCTCCTTGATAGTTAGCATACTGTCCTAGAAATAACATGCATATTTCACGGCATCCGAAACAAACAACACACTGGTTTACTTTCGAAGACAGTTATTGATCCACCACCGCTACATTAAGTACTCTGAACCACCAATGTATGGATGGAAATGGAATATGGTTTATATTTCTGCGATTCTGAACACGTCACACTGCCTTATACGTTGGAATCTCTCCGGAGCCATTCCGCTCGCTTTTTTGTCTATAACTGCAATCGTTGCGCTAAGCGCACACAAATGAAATCACTTTCAAACCTCGTGCCAAAGCTAGACACTAATAACACACCCGCGTTTATATGTTTCATAAAATTATCAAAACTAGATACCGATATCACACCCGAATTTATCTGTTTCATAAAATTATTAATCACAATACTACACTTCACGGCAGACAGATTCAAACATTACCCTTAACTTCTCATTAGCGTGATAGCCAAACAAAGTCTCCTCCTTTCACTGCAATACAATAACAGGCACCCAATCATATTTGCCAAGAACCTGCCAAGAATACAGTTCCTTACCTACATTATTATCTAGCCTAGGCAATCGCATGCAGTTCAAACAACGGTAATTAACTGTCTACTGTGTATATATTCATTAGTTGATTTACTGTATTGTTTGGGCCCCCATTTTATACTGCTGTTGATTAAACCAGTCATTTTTTTTTTTTAATTTTAAACTCATGAATTTTACATGTATTGTTTTGTGTTCATAAATATATTATGACTTTTGTTGTCATTATTGTTAGTGCGAATCGCCTTTCTTTTACGTAATGTACTCTGAGCGTGAAATAAACAATAAATAGATAAAATTGAGTACACAAGCTTTATTCTTTCTTTGAATTCACCGGCTATGAATAAGCATGCGTCGCGTGAAAACCTGAGGTTGCTGAAGCACGAGCTGGAAGCCGAACACTGAAGGAAGGCAATGTGTAATGTAATCGTATTAGAGACGCATTTGCTAATTTGTACGAACGCAATAGTCGTATTATCAGTAGATATGACGCTAATGGGTAAGTAGTGCTTTCAGTCTGCATGATGGAGTGCACTTTTAGCTAATGGGTTTTGAGTGAAGCATCGCGTGATTAACTTTGAGAAGCTTTTACGAAAGAGCCTCCGTTGTCTTCAAAGTTGAGTTTTAAGATAGAAGGATTACAAGCTCTACGTTTGAATTTTTCCTGGGAGGCTCGCAATCCTTGTTCGAGTAATGTTTCAAAACCAAAAAAGATGCGTTCTGCGGTTTTTGAGCCCAGGCCTAGGCAGAGCTATTTCGGTGGCCACTGCCGTAGTCTAATGTCACTTCTTCTTCATTGTGGAATATATCAATATCTACACAGCAAGCTTCAGCCTTATCGGACTCACGTACCAAAGGTAATAATTTTATTGTTGTCAAAGTACGGAGGTGCAGCATCCTCCCAGGTACCGGATTCACAGTTCAGATTAGTTTAATATGCCTTAGAATAGCTTCGTGAAAATACACTTTAATTTGACCTGTGAAGAGCATCGCAACGCCTCACCGTTAAATGCCGTTAAATGAGGGCATGAAATACATCGGGGTTTTAAATCGCGGGGTACTTGATGGTCTCGAAGTCGTGCAAAAACTTTTTATAGTCCTTGTAAGCCACCCGCGAAAACACAGCATATTATCTCTCAAAATGAATATGTTTATGTTTTCCGCCATTTGTACAGAAAGCGAAGCGAATGACTGTCGAGATCAAACATCCGCTTCTCTGTCAACTACAATTTGACCGACTTAGTGCCGCTGGGTATTCAAAGAAGTAACGGTTTCGCCATTATAGAGATGTTCCTGTTCCACAATCCACAAATTTTCAAGTGTTCAATGCGCAGGGATCAAGATTTGTGTATTGTGTGCATTCGGTGGTTTATCAGATGCTTCTTACGCGCCAAAAAATATACATCGGACAAATCGGACAGTGTTTAAATGTTCGCATGAAAGAACATCAGAAGACATCACCAGCAGTGTCGAAACACTGCACTGAGTGCGGAAAGAAAGATTAAAAGGAAAGTAAGGCGATCTTTGTGCAAACCGAGGTACTGTACCGACACCGCGTTGAGCCAACACCACCTAGACAACTACAAGGCCTGTGCAAGCCTATATGACATCAACGTAGTGAGATCTTACTGAAAGACGGCTTCATCCTATTCGGTTACGTTTTTTTATTATTCAACGCTGCTCTGGAACTACCTCTTGAAATTTTTAGTGCCAGCGATGAAGAGAGTTATACTTGTGTAACCTGTATTATCTAATATTGCCAGTCTTTTGAAGTATATGAGAAGTTTGACACAATCTACCTGGCATTTATTTCAATGGCAGAAATGAAGTTGCGAGGAAATTTTTACCTTCATTCAGAGTTACTTGAATAAACATTAGGAGAGGCACAAAATTCATCTGAGAGCACATTTATTGTTAGATGGATAGATAAAGCTAAGAATAGTAGGCAGAGATATTACTCAGAACGATGACCTTGACGACAATCGGTTTAGCTTGTCGTGAATACTAGGTCGCTTTCGCGGAAGTGCTAGTCACAAAGCTGTAACATAAATATAAAAAGCTGCCTAATCTGAGAGCGGCGACTGCCATGAGTATAATTACGCAACGAGCAGCTAACTCGGCTTTAAACCAGTCATTTACTTCGGCAACTACGATCACGTGGCCACTAGCGAAATAAAATTGTTTCCATAACAAAATAATTTAGGTTGCAAAAGAATTTTGTTCCGCACTCAAAACAAGGCGAATGCTACTCGATTATTAGTAGCTGTGCTGTCCAAATTGTGTGCTCGATATGGGCACGCCTACGCTTTGATACATTGTGCTAAATCAAATAGTGAGGAATAGCAATACGAATTTTAGGAAGCAAACAAAAACGCTTTCTTACCACAGTGCACTTCATCGGCAATAAGTTTGTCCACTGCACAGCCTCTGTCCACGCTGCATTTTGAGCCGACTCCGACGGAAACTTGTACACTTGCGCTTTGGATTCATTGGCATAGTTAGCGCGACAGTTTAGCACACAGCAACACTCAGACATTGTAGATACCTTGCTCGCAAGGGCCTATATGCAGCACGGATTAGGAGCACAGGCTGAAAACACGCACACTCAGGTCGAGTGGTTCCAGATTGCCTTGCTTGCGTACGCTTGCTCTCGGCGCCGCCGATCTATCCCCGCATCTCACTGTCGTGACGTAGGACTAGTGGAAAGGCGGACTTGCGCTGGCCTTCTCTTAGTTATAGGTGGTGTTGGTTCAGCGCACAGGGTACATTACGGAAGCCTTTTCATCAACCAAAAAATAAGCGCGTGCATCAGTCAACCCTCCATTACGTTGCATAGATCTGGTTCTTAGACAACACTTGATGTGCCTTAGGTCATGCAGATAGCATCTTATACAGTGTAATCTTACGTTGATTATCTCTTATGTTTACTGGAGACGCGCTGTGTTTCTGGCGTTTTACAAACGTGTCTTCCTTTTGAATACATTTTGGTTCCGAAACAGCGCTTGTGTTGTGTACTTCCTCGTCGGTAGTCTCTCTTCGAGCTGTATATATCCTCAAGATGCAGCGCCCATGGTCTTGCACAAGGCTGGACAAAACAACGGTTGACATACAACTTTACAAAAGTTTTTTTTTATTGCATGTCGACTGACTAATGCAATCAAATCAAAGGCGTGTACGGGGTGAGTGACGAATACGTACAGTTTCTTCAATATAAGCACAAAGCGTTGACTGAATTCTTTCTGATATTGCGTCCAACTCAATCAAATCTCTTCCCAGTCTCAACTGAAAACCGGCACGTCAATAAATGGTCTTACCTTCTAAACATTAGGCCGGTTAACGACCAACTGTTGAAATAAATATCATAAGTAAAAATTAACATGACATACGCTCCGAAACGGGTTCGGTTTCGGGAAATATCACTAATCTCATAAGGCGGCTTCATAACGTGTTAAGCTGTCCCTCATTTGCGGCTCTCTTCCGATGTCGTAGACTTTATTGTTTTCGTGATCTGCGACAAAGTTTTACTATGGTATGAAGGAGCACTAGAAAAGGGTAAAAGTGGGGACGCCTCATTTCGCAGGTGCAGCCAGCGTTTCGACAAGTGAACTTGTCTTCGTCTGGTCAACTTGTCCACTTGTCGAAATGTTAGCTCGACCTGCGAACTGAGTCATCCCCCCTCTACCCTTGTTAAGTGCTCCTTCATACCGTGTAAACCTTCTTCTTCCTCTCGTTCTATCTGAAAGTTTTACTATGTGATTTATACATTCATCCTTTATCCTTAAGAAACACAAAACATGAATATTTAGCTGCGCATGGCAGGACGCGAAAACTTGTAGCTAAATAATTTAACGCTGGGTACCTAAGCAAAGAAACCACATCTTTGAAGCGCCTAACACAGCTGTCAGGCCAAGGTGTTGCCGAGAGGCAAGTCCTAAGAACATTATTAAGCTGCACCTTAAAATTCACGCCATCTCCGTAATCCTGCTTTTCCCGCTGGCTATATATTCATTACGTAGGCACGTGTTTGGACACATGATTGGATAATTATGGTCGTCCTTGTTCACAACGTGCATACCACAAGAAATTATAGCTCATTTCAGAAGCATTTAGGACTGGGTACCTAAGCAACGAAACCATATTTTGGAAGCACTTATGACTGCTGCCAGGGCAAGGTGTAGCCGAGAGACGAGTCCTAAGAACATTACTAAACTGGGTCTTGAAGGTATTCTTGTAATTCTAAGAACTCTGATTGCTCTATTTTTCACGTATGATGAGGTTATTGATTGCTTTCTTGTCTCTTTTAGATGTCTTTTACAATAGTCGAGTTTAGCCTCACGCAAAAAGTAAAACTTGTACCCGCCAACTGGGTAGAAGATGGTGCTTGTTTGTGGCCCGGTGGTAAGCCAGGCCGGGTGAACAGACTTATAAAGGCCTGCGCTGAACCCTGCGCCAATTGGGAAGGGCATGTGACCCATGTAAATTGTCTCTTTTGTAAGTTTTGATTAATAATACTCATCATTAGTACATTAGCATGATTTCCACGTAGTGACATGTAGCGAAAGAAACTTGTAAGCAACTGGTAATTACTGTGTCCCAAAGCCATATCTTATCTCTTTAGAGCGGCTAGTGGATGCTGCAGATTAGTTTACACGACTTCGCATCTGTAATATTTGCGCAAACAAGATGTTGAGATTCGCTCCCATTTTAGCACTACTGCCAGCTGGGGGAAACTGTCAATTACAAGCTCTGACAAAACGTTTTTCACAGTACACTTTATCATGCAAGTTGGAAGTAGTTCATTTTATGGGATAGCTTGAATGAGACAAAGGACAGAAGAAAACCGGCCATGGGGTTGGAAAAGTGTGCGCTGCAGTGCATAAAAAACTCCAGCCAGCCTCGCCCAGAAGGAACAGTTGTCACACGCAGATAAGTTTACAGAATGCAAAAAAGGCATTGTGCACAGGGTTCCTTTGGCATGCGGAAAGACATATGGTCAAACCGGCAGGTGCATCAATATCGGACTGAATGAGCACGAAAATTTATTTGCTGTGAAAAAATTCCCCTTCTAACTTCATGCTGCACTACCGTGATTGCAATGATCTTAAAGATGAACATTGCCTGCCTTATTTGCATAATACAGCAATCCAATACTACTACACAGCAACCTGATAGGCAGGGAACTTTTGAAGCTTACTGCATAGCTAATAACCCGGACCGTATGTAGCAAAACCTTTCGTTACGTTACAGGATAACGAAATAGCCTTCATCGATAATTCCTTTCATTGCAGCATATTCCTTGATGTTTTGTTTTTTAGTTTTTCAAGTTTTCATCTTGTATAGGTAATGTGTGTGTGTGTGTTAATGCCTTCTCGTTCTTTAGTCCTTTGTCTCGTTTGTACCATTCCAAAAAATTAAAAGACAATAGACCTGAATGATAGATTGGCATTGCTCTGCACACACTAGGCTCTGTGTGCTTAACACAACTACCTTCGTCAGAAGCATTTATGCATTTCGCGATATAGCGTCCACCTGCTAAACTGCTAGTTCAGTAATTGATGGCTGTAGTTTATTATCAAATTGTTTGAATTCTTTATATGTTGGCGCACTGTGCTGTCATTCCATGCTCTAATTCTACCATCATATGAGGTGGCTAGGAGAAACCTGGACAGAGCCCAGTTTACATCGGACGTAGCGTCCACAGATGAACATGAGCGAGGCGCCGTCAACAGGCCAAAAAGGTTCTTGGTTTCCTCAGATTCAAAGGAACCAGGCCCCCCCCCCCCCAAAAAAAAAAAAGAAAAAAAAAAAGAAAAAGTTTCAAAGAAGACACGTGGCGCGAAATAGGTGTACCCAGCAGTGCCGCAGGGTTTCCGGCACCATGCACTTCAGGTGTGTATAATTGGGTTGGATGGTACTGATACATACATTGACAGGTAATGGCCAGTAAGTAGGCTTATAAAATCAATAACAAGTGTCAGATTTGTTGTCAGTGATGGTTACATCTCAATTTTTTTAGGTGGTACACCGTATGCCAGTGGCATAACAGAAACACTTAGACGAGCAAGTATTTACTTATTGTGTTCTTTGCAGACATAAAAACTTTTGCTAAAACTAATGAATCTTCACATTTTAGGAGCGCAAAACGGTGCTGTGCGAACCTCAGGTGGGCCAGCGTATTTCTAAGCAAAACTATTCTTGGTAAAACACCTGATAACTAATGTGTTATTTTTTTCCAGTGCAGCCGGACACCCCCTCCGTAGCACCTTCTAGGGACGCCATCCCTGTAGGAGGTATGGTTTGTTCCACACTTGTGTACTGTGAAATTTCAAGCATTGCAAATTTGTGTGTTAATTCTATTTATATGTTATCGATTACCTGGAAGCCTTACAACCTGTGTTATCTTATATGTACTGCTAGAGTTTCAGAGGAGGGTGTTGTGGCAAATTCAAGTGAACAGAGGGCTGTTGGATCAGATGGTGCTCTTGCTGGAAAATCTGGCTGGACTAAGAGCTCTGAAAGTAGTGCAGCACCAACTCTTATCCGAAAACCATTTAGGGACCTAAAAAAATTGAAGGACTTTGACGAGAAAGTGGAAACGGTCAAAAAGTAGCTGGTAAGACTCCCTCTTGTGAACCGTGAAAATCATTTTGCTTACTGTATGCTTGCAAAGACCAGAACTACTTTTTAGTACCAGCATTTTGTGCATGTTGCCAATATGCATGACACCATTATATGCTCATAATTTGTTTTGTTTCGATACTTCAAATCTGCCATAAACCTTTAAATGAACCCATTGCCATGTGTTCACGAGTAAAAATTTTGTCATTGCTAACTTCAATTCTATGTTGTCTTTCAGCTTCAAGAACTGCAATGTGGCTGCTGCTACTAAGAGAACCCTAAACTACCTGTTGCAAGACTCGGTCGCCCAGCATTACAGCTAGATAGGAAACAAGGGAAAGGAACAATTTCGGGACCTCAACATCACACCAGTCCTAATGCGTATGTTGTTCACCAATATTTTGAAAATTGAATATTTTTTACTGTGCTAAGTCTGCCTACTCCGCTATTGGTAATGCATTCTTCTTGCTTTTTGGGTAGAGTTTTGAAATCAAAACAAACTCGCTGCTTTGTGCATATGCCAACCATTTGGAAACCTTAGAATTATTTTGTCTCCAACGTTTGGTAATTTACAATTTTCCTAACGTCTGTAAACCGTTAGCTGTGCCTTTATAGCAGGTTCTGTTAGCATTCTTTGTAGGAGTGTGTCAATTGTTGATTTTTTATGGTAAGGTATTAGCGAGCTTTAAATGCAGCCAGTAATGAAGTAATGGTCGTTTCCAGCAGTTTTATCAGTGTTGTTTAACAGCATACATTACGTCCTTTCATTCTGCAGGTGTTGTCAGGTCCAATAAACTGTTTTTCACTACTTTGGATGAGGTAGAGGCAGTCGTGAAGAAGTGGCTGCAGCACACGCCATGCAGGCTTAAGCAGCATCAAGACCGATTGGCCAAGAAAGATGCGGCAAGCTGATATATTTTGTTGCCATTTGAAGGCTTGTTATGCAGAGCTAATCCAGGAGGATGCATATCTGCATCTCATCTGGCATGGCGAGCATCTGGCATCTCGAGCAGCTTAAGCAATTTCAAATAAAGGGCTCTAATGTCCTAAAACATTGCAAAGGCTATGATTGATACCGTAGTGAATGGCTCTGGATTGATTTACACTACAAGTGAGTGTGTGTGAACACCATTACTTAATTTTATGTCTTTAGTCCTCAAAAAGCACCTATAAACAGCAGTCGGTTCTTTTTTTTCAGGATGATACATTGGTTAGGATATCGCACTCCATTGAAGGCATTCGATCATTGTGTTGTGTTTACACTAGCGCCATTCCATACCTAAATTCAAGTACAAACTAACTTATGTTACAAACGCTGCACATTACAATTTTTTTTTCAACGGAATGAGAAGCTTCTTGTCTCGAGTTGTCGATTCCATAATGCTTGCATTAAAAACGGTTAGAAAGAATAATTACTGACAACGTTTTATTAATGCATGCGCCTAATTTCATGTAGACCAATGCTGGAAACCATGAGCAGTGACCTCAATGACAGTTGTGCATTGACAAGCCTGATGTATAGAAAAATCGGCGATATATTCACGAGATGTGGTCATGTGGTGCAGCAAGGCGATAGGGATGTTTATGCCGCAAGAGGGAATTTTAGGTGTTTTGATAAAAGTTTTACTGCGACATTAAAATTATAAATCTTCGTTTCTTCTAAATTGTTGTGCTCATTGTATTCTATATGAGGCAGTCTTTCTCTTTCCAGCATAATGTTGGTATATATTTTGGTTAGTGTTCTTGCCCTTTAATAGAACGTGCGAAAGCAACACATCCGAGTGTCATGGATACTACCTATTTCGAAGTATATTGCCACCTGACGGTTCGAGGTAGCCCTTGAACGACGAAGTTGGAGACTCTCGCGCGCTTCGGCTAGCTAGGACTGTGGACTCTTGAGTTTGTGTCTTCGTGTTACCATTTCCTGGGAACCTCTGTCTTGACTTTGTGTATCTGCCCCTGTTGTCGATACCCAAAAATCCCTGTCTTCGTGACAGTTTTGGTGGACGTGCTGGGTTTTGTCCTCTCAATGTCGCACACCCCTCCGCGAACCAACGACACCGAGCTTTTGCCTGCGGACACGCCAGTTCATCGCGTCAGCCGGAGGAACCTGGGCCTTCCTCCCGAACACGGGCCCTTGGAGTCCACTTCAATAACGAGCCTCCGGCCAGTCACGAAAAGCACTACGTCGGTTATGCAAGGTACTCCTGTTTACTTTCAAAACCCCCGAGTGCCGAAATCGTTCCATGGCACTGCGCATGAAGACGTTGAGGATTGGCTAACTCATTTCGAACGAGTCGCATCCTTTAATCAGTGAGACGACAACTTAAAGCTACGGAACGCCATTTTCTGCCTGGAAGACCATGCTTTGACATGGTATGAGAACCGAGAAGGCACAATAACATCATGGCTTCAGTTCCGCCATCTTATCTTAGAGGCGTATGTCAGCCTGGATAGGCGCGAACAAGCTGAACGTGCTCTACAATCTCGGAAAGAGATGCCAAACGAGTCCGTCATGATGTATGTTGAGGACATGACGAAACTATTTCGACGTGCGGATCCCAACATGTCTGAAGAGAGATTGCTGCGCCACCTGATGCATGGGGCTAAAGATCAGCTTTTTGCTGGTCTTGTGCGTAGCCCACCAAGTACAGTTACCTCATTTTTAACACAGGCGGTCACTATGGAAAAGATCCTACACCAGCGCCGCTCGGCGGTCTACGACAGCCCAATCCTCGCTACGACTGCTGCCGAGCCTCTTACAGCTGCTGTAAGCAATACTGAACAGCTCCGAGATCTTATTCGTGCAATTGTACGCGAGGAACTGCAGAAGGTTTGTGGCATGTTCCAACCCAGGGGTATTTCTCTCGCACATATGATCCGCGAAAAGATTCAGCAACTCACGCAGCCATCTCTTCATGTTGCTGAAGCTCAAAGTACCCCTGTTCCTGATTATTCTCGTCCGACCTTACACTGACATTCTCCGACGCCCAGTTGCCGTCCAAGCTCCGTTCTCTACGTTGCCACCAACCCAGTGCATGCCCATCCAGCAGCCAACGCAATACATTCCTGTACAGCAGCCCACGCGGTACGTTCGGCCAAAGCGATCAAACATTCGACGAACGGACGTCTAGCAGGCCCCTCGGAGCCACCGCCTTTGCTACCACTGTGGGCAACCTGGTCACATTTTCCGGTGGTGCCCTTATCGGGAACTCGGACCGGAGGGTTTTTACATCAACGCACCTAGACGCACGTTCGGACAACTACCTCGTGACATTGGAGACAACCTCGCACAAGAGAGCCTCCGGATGGTGCGCCGACAATCCAGTTCTCCATCCCCACGTCGGCAAACCCCTTCAACAACTGGTGACTTCCCGCGAGCACCGCCTGGTCGCTCGCCAAGCCCCCACCGGGAAAGCTGAGTAGAGCGACCTCCGTGGGCGGGGCCACTAAATGTCAGCACAAAGAAGTCCCCCCAATGAGAACAGATATGGATTTTGGAGCAGAAACGACAGCATTTGGTTCACGAGACCGGCTATCGCTGGACATCCCTGTGTGCATCGATGGTCATAATATCAGCGCTTTAGTGGATACCGGAGCAGACTTTTCAATTTTGAGTGGGAAACTGGCAGCGAACCTTAGGAAGGTTATGACACCATGGTGTAGCACGCAAATATGCACGGCTGAGGGGCATGTAATTACTCCTATTGGACAGTGCACGGCTAGAATCCAGATTCGTACGTCAACGTTCGTTGTCAGCTGCGTCGTTCTCCGGGAATGTTCTCGCGAGTTGATTCTCGGTGTGGATTTCCTGCGGGAATATGGCGCCATCATCGATCTCCGACAGCGAATGGTCTCGTTCTCAACGGAGAAAGCGGCTGCCAGCCCGACCGATGGCCAACGTACGTGCGCCCTACTACAGGAAACTGAATGAAATCACAAAAAAGATGTATATCCGTTGCCCCGTATCGACGATTCACTCGATCGACTTCGCAACGCCAAGTTCTTTTCCTCCATTCATTTAAAAAGTGGTTACTGGCAGATAGAAGTGGATGAGCGCGATCCGGAAAAGACTGCGTTTGTGACACCCGATGGATTATATGAATTTAAAGTATTGCCTTTCGGTCTGTTTTCAGCGCCAGCGACGTTCCAGAGAATGATGGACACCTTACTTGCTAGTCTTAAATGGCAAACCTTTTTGGTTGATTTGGACGATGTCATCGTGTTTTCAAAAACGTTTTACCAACATCTTAAGCGGCTGCGAACGGTATTGGACGCTCTTCGCTCGGCCGATTTGACACTCAAACCGGAAAAATGTCACTTTGGATATCAGCAGCTAAAATTTCTCGGTCATGTGGTTAGCGCTGACGGTGTTCGGCCTGATCCTGATAAAACAGCCGCTGTAGCCAATTTTCCCATCCCTACCACGAAGAAAGCAGTCCGACGTTTCTTGGGCTTGTGCGCGTACTATCGCCGTTTCATTGCCGATTTTGCCAAGATTGCAGAACCTTTGACTCGCCTGACACGTGATGACGTCCCGTATGTCTGGTCTTCCGAGCAGCAGGAGGCATTCACCGAGTTGCGCCACCAGCTGCACAACCCTCCCGTTCTTGCACACTTCGATGAGGACGCTGCCACCGAAATTCACACCGACGCCAGCAATGTCGGTCTGGGTGCTGTTCTGGTCCAGCACCAGGAAGGCGTGAAAAGGTGATCGCTTATACCAGCCGCACCCTTTCTCGGGCAGAATCAAACTATTCAACTTCTGAAAAGGAGTGTCTCGCCGTCGTTTGGGCCACAATTAAATTCCGACCTTACCCCTACGGCCGTAAATTTAAAGTTGTGACAGACCATCATGCTTTGTTTTGGCTAGCTAGTCTTCGAGATCCATCAGGACGTCTTGCACGTTGTGCCTTCGTATGCATGAGTTTGATTACTCTATCGTTTATAAATCCGGACGTAAACATGAAGATGCTGACAGACTGTCTCGATCACCCGTGGAGTTGGCCCGTGACAGTACGGATGAAGACGCCCATTTTCTTGGCATTATCAGTTCCTCTGATTTAAAGGCCCGGCAACGGGCAGATCCAGACCTCAAAACTGTGATCGATCATCTGGAGGGTTTCGATTCTACAGTATCTCGACTGTTTGCTAAGAACTTGTCATCCTTCT
>JAJIZL010035580.1:30649-59020 GCA_023969395.1 Amblyomma maculatum
GTTGTCGTGACGCTGGGGCTATGGCGACCCGGCTTTCACTTGGTAGCGTGCAGAGACTCCGGGTTGAAGAAGGACTGAATCTTCGAAGTTGGTAAAATATGTACAAGCAGGTTTACTGGCACTTTGAGAAAACGTATTTACAATATTTACACGAAAAAGAAGGGTACATCAGCAAAATGGCAAGCGTTAAGGGTTCATAGCGAGAAGCGACTGGATGAGCCGTTTACCCAGGGCTCAGAGCGACATTTCGTGCTCTGCAGCGTCCTTAAAACCCCCCCTATGTCCAGCCCCTCTCTGAAGATGCTGACCAACCAAATCCAGGGCACGCCCCTCAGATATCGGCATCCAATCGAACACATCACTGCACTGATGGTCTGAAGCACTGACTGGTCCGGCATTGTTTCGTTGGGCGTGATCACTTGTTGGCGGGAAAAGCTTGGGAACGGCGAGGAGAGGAGGTACATTTCTATTCTTCAGCCAAGAATCGATAGGCAGCTGGTTCCGGCAAGAGGATTTACTTCTCAGAAACCCAAGTACACGTGCGCGCCGCATAGGGCTCCCAACATTGTCCCTTTTCGACAATTGCAAATCTTTCCTGCATTCCCGGGAAATCACTTAATGGCTGTATGCGTCATGCTCCTTTCTTGTCCTGCACGTCAGCGGACATGTCACTCTGTCGTCTCCTTTGGAAAGTAGACATTCCTCACTGGACGATAGGGCTTATCGACTGGAAGGGTGAACAAAAGAAAGAAAGCACTTCCTGCATTTCCCGCAGGGGGACGTTTCTTTGTGTTTTTCCAGACGTTCTCTTGGCAGGGTCAATTTGGCATTTGCAGAGTGTCCACAAAGCAAAACAGGCTTACAAAACAGGATTCCTGGAAACAGGCTCACTTAGAGCCATTGGACCATCACCACATATTCACAGCACTTATCCATGCCCACAGGCGAACAATAGAGCGCGCAAATGCGGATGCTTGGTCGTAACAATGTACGCTCAAATTGCTCTCAAAAATCAAGAACGCAAGCGTTCTTTTTAAATATTGTATTAAAGTTACACATTTAGGATAGCAGATAAGTGTCCCAATAAATTCCGTATTAAAGTGAGAACTTAGTTAAATAGACTAGCACCTCACATAGAGGAATCAAAGAAATGCTTATTAGACATAAGTTTCATTGTGTCTGCCTACAAGCCAGTGGTAAACTACCATGCGAGATCTCTGTAGCAGTGATAACTATAAATCGCCTTTCATGTTCGATTACATTTGTAAAGTTTTTACGTTCGAATGCGACTCAGGCTATGAGACACGGCATAGTGAAGGCTTCCAAAATTATCATCTCCTCGGAACCATTAAATTACACGACATCACACAGTGCACTAGAGTCTTGCGTTTTGCATGCATCAAAAGACACCCACAACAGACACAATTTTATCACACGTCTTTGGATTCATCAGTGAGAACCATAAACACTAAGGCCCATTCAAAGATATCTCATGCTCATTCAATAAGCTCGAGAAATGAATAAATTAAGAAACAAAGGGCAAAGGTTCAGCCATAGCTAAATGCACGTTTACTCTCCCAAAACAAGAAGCGCTTTCGCACTAAATAGGCTAAGTTAAGCACCTTAGGCCAGGATAGGTCTAACAAACCCAAACTATAATTGAAAAAAAAAATTAGCACGAGTGTAACTATAACAGCAACGTACTTTAAAATTAGCTAGTTCTGTCGGTATTAGATATGTATAACATGCTCAGTTAAGCTTCATAAAGTATATTTAATGTAAAGTGCCATAAGATGAATGGCTACTTCATTGCGTCCCCTGTGCTTCACGCAGATTTATTTCTTTCTAATGAATCTTCATTATCTTTGTGTTTCAACTTGACCTTGTTAGTCATAATGGTTCTCAGAGTAGGCTTAGAAAGTCTCGTGAGATAATTGCCTAATCATGACAATTAAAGGTAGGGTTGGTCGTGTTCTCCACAATATTGGATTTGGGGAAAGGAATCCAGAAACTGAAGGAATTCATCTGCTCGGCAGGCAGTGGTCTATTGAGCAGATCATCATCAACCTAAGCTTACGTCTCGGGACAAATTTACTTCTTGCATGCCTTGTAATATTCTTGAAGAGACACAGAGTTCGTAAACGTGTTAGTGCATTACAAAATACCAACCGCCTTCAAGGTAATTCATCCCCTAATTGGCACACAAAGGCCTTTGTCGCGCATGTCCGGGAGATCCCATGAACACACCAAATAAACGCTTACCACGTTCATGAATCCAGGCAAACTTGTTAGTAAAAATGGTCCTTGACATAACACACAATTATGAATGGACTCTCACAGCTATCAGGAGGTCAGAAATAAAAGCAATGGGTCCATATTCCCGCTTCGTGACCCAAAGCTTGGGGGGAGGTCTAAAGATTCAAATGCAAGTACTGAAGAAGGCATGTACGCAGGCCATATTCGCAATAAAGTTTTAGCACGATTTTATATTCTTCTGAAGGAGTAAAGCGGACCAAAACTGTGTGCTCTACAAGTACTAAGGGAAAATCCTTTCTTCATCAAATACGAGTACATTAGAAAACAAAAATATTGTCTTCTGCGTGGTAAATAGGATCGAGGAAAAAAAAAACGAAAGCGTGTTGCAGTAGATCAGGTAACTTCAACTTTAATATAAATCTAATCCAAAAATTCTACCATCATCCTAAGGTCACCACGCAGTTCTCCGGAAAGAACGCATGGTTCCAAACTATCGTCACGTTGCTAGGCTCAACATAACGAAGCGCAAAAAAAAAACGTTTTTTTACGCCGATGTGTTCCGTAAGCCGCCACTGTTGTCCTTTCTTCCTGAAAGAAAGGAATGAAAATAGATGGACGAGAGAACGCATCCCTGATTAGGTTTCTACTACGTTCTCCCATGCAATACGTCTCGTCCTTCCTACTTATGTAACTTGATCGAGATATCGCGCACAATCTCAATTGGGAAATTATCAATCACGACGAAGGAGCGTCAATGGTTCTGCGAAAGGAAGCTCATTACGAAGCGCGATAAGCGACCAACACGTCCTGTGAGGAGGAGTTCGACATAATTGATTGTTGCGCGACGCACAGAATGTATTTGGCAATCACCTCAAGCAACCAGTTATTACTGGAATTCTGATTAAAGACAGCCTAGCAAAGGGATAAGATATTTGCTATGGCAGTATTACTTCACGAATAAGACAAATGAAGATGAAAACATGCAAGTGCGCTCGTATTTGATGAAGAAAAGATTTTTCCTTGGTACTTGTAGATGTCTCAACTTGAACAGCGCTACACAAGACTGAATACTAGTGTTAGTAATGCCCGACTCTTCCTGCGCCAGGGATAATCCATGCCACATACTCCTTGCTGTACATTTGCACTCATACCATTTCTAGTCCATCACATGCGTTAGTTATTGATTTCGTTGTCAGTTTTACATTCACGTGTGCGGCATGTACCTACGTGGGATGCAATTTATAACTGCAAATGTTTTACGTGCATTCCTTGACATAGATAGATTTTGCGCTGGTTGTGTTTAATGGCTGGCTTTCGCTCCGTCTAGATAGATAAATTCGTGAGTTTTTCAATGGAGGTGGCTTTCGTCTTACGTCGGTGATGCTCCGAGATTGAAGTCTTTCAATGGCATCGCGACATAGCAGATAGCACTGGTCTAATGTAGTCGAAATACATATTTCGCGGGATGGTTTCGAAGCCTACATTTTATATACTCAGCTAGGTAATCAATAACATTACTTCAAAAACACGCACCTATTTTCTTTTTTTGTGAGCATTGCTGCCTTGATTTTGTGCTGAGCGCAATTGCTCATCATTGTTTCCTATTGCTGTTGAACCCTCAGGAATTGTAAAAAAGGTTCTTGCAAAAATTGATATTGGCCCCTTTCAACCCCGTTCTACAGGACTCAAAGCACAGGGCGAGACATTTCAAATCGGGCACAGCTCATTGGGAGAAAATTGGTAAACTATTCTATTATTAGGCTAAGTTACACTAGTATATTAAAAACAAGAAAATTACAAATCGGTCGCCGTAGTTATGCTTGTTCAACTCAGTACGCGATATATGCATTTCATAGGTCTTTGCTGTTCTATGTGTTCCTGTTTCGATTTTTTAACATTTTGGTTGCCAACAGGGAAGCGTCCCGTTCCCGATGTTTACAACACAGGACAGCTTTATGAAGAGCGCTAAAACAGGCGATATAGGGTTTATTCAGACGCTCTCGTTTTTCAAATATAGTGGTATGAAAAATATGTTCCATGACTGCGAACATATGCGGAATGAGTCCAGGATATGTTTTCTAATGTCTTGCGAACGTTTCAGCAATTACATGCGTTTTGGTTATGCTTTGAAAAAGAAAAGTCGGTAAGATCCTTAAATATAAAAACTATATTTTCGCTCAATTTTTTCTCATTCGTTTTTTGTCGGTTTTTCCACGTTGCGAAACAAGCGCATAGCTTTTAAAAATTGCATGTTTGTGGTTTGGGTTAAAAAAAATCCCACATATAGAGAGGCCTGACGTGCGCCTGCCTTGCCTTCACTATGCTCTTTCAATGTTTCTTCCTTAAAAAAATGATCATTTTGAAATTAAGTCTCCAAATGTGGAATGACGCAATGAGTCCTTTCAAGAATCAGCCTTAGAATGATTTCTTATAAACTTTACCGGAACTCTTTCCGGCCGAATCATTAGATAACCGAAAGCCAGTAAGCAGGTGCAATCCGCCAGTTTTCAATCTGCTGATTTATGGTTGCGTGATAATTACCTACCTCGTTTCCCCGAAGCGGGAACTTCATCTTCCAGGAAGCGAGAAAATGGTTGCTCGGACCGATCGACAGAAGCACCGTCTTGCCCTTCTAATGATATGTATCCTGATCTTTGCGGAAGGCTTCTCCATTTCCGCTCTTTGGTAGTTGCATGAGTGGCGAGTCTGTAAGATGCCTACAAATCAGTATGCATTCGCTGTACTGCATAATGCTAGCAGAGACTACGGCCATAAAAAAAGAATGCATTTTTCAAAGCATTAAATATTTAGTTAGAACCTCATGGCGAACTCTGGTGATTACTACTCTGTACTGGAAACAACAATGTAATGAAACAGCGAAGTTGTGCTTTATGTATTTTTCTTACCGGACTAGGATATACGCCAAAATTGCGGAAATTTTTTCACTGAAAATTCTTATCTGGAACACAAATGGTTTCTTCTAAGCGTGCGCTCTACCCTTTAGAGCATACAGTTTTCAAGACAATACCTTATTCACAAAACAAAACTTTTGAAACAATGATTTCGGCGTCATATAAAACATGAGTGAAGTTAAGCGTGAAGGCCTCGCCTTCAAAAAACGGGTCCGCGAGCCATGGTCTTGCCCGACGAGTGACAAATCCAGTCGCTTAAAAACACCGGTTTATTAAGGATAAACAAAAAAAAGCAAAACAGAGAAACATAAGGCGCTACTGCGCTAAGAACAGGCTGCTCATGCGCGCGACAATAGAACACCAACGGAAAGCGGGAAGAATGTCAGGGCCTTAACGCGGCGAAACAAAACACACTGCGGAGCGAATAAAACGAGCAATGGGGCCAAAGCGCTAACGGCGACACAAGAAAGATTGCTCCTCGCGGCACAGCAACTCACAGGAATACGCCTAGGCTGTTCCTGCAGGCACTACTTCCATCTTCGCGTCGGCGATTTTCCTTCGGTCGTCGGTGCACACACTGCTGGCCCTATACGCTCGCCGGTTGCCTCGCGGCGGCCTTTCCGCCGGGCGAAAAAGGCCCCGCGCCTCGCTTCCGACGCGCTTATCTACCCTCGTTTGTCGCCGCTAACATCACGCCCCCAAGATTATCTGCTTGCTCATGCGCACTCGCGCTGCCCGTTCAAACACAATACAAATAGAAAGACGCGCGCGCGGTTTAAAATACCTAAAGGGGCTGCGGAGCCCCACACTCCCCCCTCTCAAGACGGGACACCTCCCGATATTTCTAACAACGAAACAAAGAATGGCACTGAGAGGAGTACAAAAACAATGCTGGTTCTGACGAGCTGCCCGGTTGAAGGAATCCGCTGGATTGGTGGCATTCATCAGACGATGGTCCAGGTGGTTCACATCTGGTAGACCCGAGTGCCGTTACGTACTTTCTGGCCGCTCGTAGTACTTCCTCAGGTCGGCGACGTTGACCAGTCCGATCTCCCGGCCACCCTGCACATGACGAAGCATGTAAGCCAGCCACGAAAGACGCTTTATTACTACAAAAGGACCAGTCCATCAAGGAGCAAGAGAGGCGGCAAATCCTTTTGTGGCATCACTTAGCGGGTGCGAGCGGCGAAGTACTTTATCCCCAACGTCGAACTGCAAAGGACGCCTGCCCTTGTTGTACTGGCCGCAGTGCTCCAGGCGGGCGAGGTCGAAGTTCTCCCTGGCCTCCTTTAGAGTTCCAGCGAGACGACTGGAGAGATCCTGGGTGAACCTGGAATAACTGGGAGCCTGTAAATCAGAGTCATGGGTAAGGGCATGTTCAATGGGAAATCGAAGCTCGCGGCCAAAAAGAATAGCTGCCGGCGTAAAACCAGTCGACCGGTTTACCGTGGTTCTTGTGGCGAAAGCCATCTCCTGCACTCGCAAATCCCAGTCTGCACTCTCCTGCAAAGCCACGAGCATGTTTTCAGGTTTCTGTTGACCCGCTCTGTGATGTTGGCCTGAGGATGGTAGGGTGTAGTTTTTTTGTGCTGCACGTCAAGAGCTTTGCAGGTGTCAGCAAATATCCTGCCCGTGAAATACGTCGCATTATCAGTGATTAGCTACGCCGGGAAGCCGGACCGAGCGTATGCGTCTAGGAGTTTATCCCAGACTACCTTTGAGTCCACTTTACGCAGCGGGTATAATTCAACCCATTTAAAGAAATTATCAGTGACCACTAGCAAGTAGCGATTTCCTTTCACAGATCTAGGCTAAAGGCCCATTACGTAGCAGGCAACAATTTCCCACGGGTAACGGCTCTCCAAAGGTTGCAAGAAGCCCGGTGGTTTGCCTCCCCCTGCCTTCGCTGTCTGGCATGTAAGACAAGTACGGACGTATGACGCGACATCCTTTCTCATGCGGGGCCAAGTCACGATGCGACCCAACTTTTCATATGTTTTCTTGCCATCGCTGTGGCCTGTAAGGCGTGTGTCGTGAAAATACTCTAAAAAGAGCTTGCGCAGGCTCTTTGGTACGACAACATGAAATGGGGACTCACCACCATCTGTGTCTGCAGCGGGTATATTTCTCAGGAGAAGTCCATCCTCTGCTTACAGGTAGCAGTCATAGCTGCCGGTAGGCGCTATGCTTCCAGCAGGGTTTGCGCTGTCCAGGCCCTTTCGTATTTGAATGCACTGAGGATCGCTTAGCTGAGCTTGGAGCAGTTGTTGACGGGTAACCAGCGTTCTCCAGGCATCAGCGGCTTCTGCGATCACCAAGACTTGCGGTGCTTGCTCGCCATCTGCAGGTAACGGAGCTCGGGACAGGGCGTCGGCTGCCTTCTTGAAGGTGCCTTTCTTGTACTCCACCCTGTAATTATATTTCTGAAGAGCGAGCGCCCGGTGGGGTAGACGGCCGGCTGGATTCTGCAGCTTTGACAACCAAGACAGTGCCTAATGATCGGTCTGAATTGTAAACTCAGCCCAATCCAAATACATGTCAAACTTTTTAGCGCAAATACAATTGCCAAGCACTCGTTCTCTGTTACCGTGTAGTTTCGTTCCGACGATGAGAGAGTGCGACTTGCAAATGCCAAGGGGCAAAGCTTCCCTTCGTGATCTTAAGCAAAACAGCACCTATTCCATACTCACTCGCATCAGTCTGCACTGTAAAGGGCCGGTTTAGGTCCGGGAGCCGCAGACGAGCAGTATCGGCGATAGCTATTGACAGCGCCCGAAACGATTCCTGCTCCGTGTCTGTCCAGGACCAACGGGCGCCTTTCCGGAGAAGCTGATGAAGGGGTCTTGCCAGGTCCGCACAGTTTGGAAAAAAGTGGCGGTAGAAACCGACCATGCCCAAAAATCGCTGCAGGCTCTTGACGTTTGTTGGTGGTGGCAGCTGCAATATGCCCTGCAGTTTCTCCTCGTCAGGCCGGACTGTGCCCTGTTCAACAATGAAACCAAGCAGGTTGATTCTGCTTGAAACCAACTGCACTTTGCGTGGATTAAAGGTGATGTCTGCGTCCTTCATTCGTTGCAAAACAGTGGTTAAATGGATCAGATGCTCATCTAGCCTTTCTGAACACACCACGACGTCGTCCATGTATGCCATTGTATAGTTGAATTTCGCGTCTCCGAGTACTATATCCATCACGCGCTGAAAGGTAGCAGGTGAATTGCATAAACCGAAAGGCAGTCGAACAAACTCGAATAAGCTCCGATGGCAAGTGAATGCAATTTTTCGATGTCACTCTGGGCAATTGGTATCTGCAGAAAATCATTGCTACAGTCTAGAATAGTGAAGAATTTCGCTGATCCAAGCGTATACATAACACAGTCGACTGACGGAAAAGAGTACGAATCTCTGACTGTTACAGTGTTCAGCCGCCGACAGTCGACACATAAGCGGGCTGTGCCGTCTTTCTTAGGCGCAAGAACAACGGGTAAAGCCCAAGGGTTCTTTGAAGGTCTTACTGCACCAGTAGCCACCATTTCATCCAGAGCGGCATCCAGGAGTCCTCGCTTGTTGACGGTCAACGGCCTGGGGTTGAAACGGTTCGGGCGGGAGCTGCCGGTGTCTATCATGTGCGTCAGTACGTTAGCTTTTCCAGGAGCTTCCATGAACATTGCAGCAAAGGGCTCAAGTGTAGCCTGGATTCTGGATCTTTCCGTTTGTGACCATGTGAAATACTGCAGGACCGTGAGACACCACTGTCTGCCACTCCGACTGAGGAGGGATCCGCGACCAAAAGATTTGAGTGACGCTCTGTTATCTTTGTAATGATGGTTTGGTCTGGTTTGGTTTGTGGGGTTTAACGTCCCAAAGCAACTCAGGCTATGACAGACGCCGTAGTGGAGGACTCCGGAAATTTCGACCACCTGGGGTTCTTTAACGTGCACTGACATCGCACAGCACACGGACGCTTTGCTTTTCGCCTCCACCGAAAAGCTGCCGCCGAGGCCGGGATTCGATCCCGCGTCCTTGGGAACAGTAGTCGAGCGTCGTAACCACTGCGCCACCCCGGCGGGGTATCTTTGTAATGAACTTGAGTGGTTCTGCATTAATGCCATATCGGTAGCTGCCTGAATGTAGGTCGACAATGATTCCTGCTTTCGAGATGAAGTTATGGCCCAAAATTACCGGACAAGAGAGTCCGCGAAGATGCAGAAAGCGCTGCCTTATTTTGCGACCATTCAGGGTAACTGTCAGACGTGCCGCAGAAGTCACCGAGGGTATCTGTGGCGATGCCATCCGAAGCTTTGTGGTCACGTCTCGTAACTGCAAATGTCTTGCATCGCATGCTCGCTTGACCTCATCGCCAAAAACAGAAACAGTGGAACCTGTGTCCAGTAGAGCGGGCACTTCCATCCCCGCTATTTTGACAGCCACCAACGGTGCATTATCAGGGCGGGCATCCTGGAGGCGGAAAGTAGGCGGCAAATCGCTTACCGTTTGGTCCTTGATGTCCTGCGGCCGTGATTCACGCTCCAAGGGGCCGCCAATCACCTCTGGTGCCGGGGCTGTCTGGGTCAGAGGAGACTTCTTTCGTCGTCCCTTACGTCGCTTAGGCTGACGTCTGCAACAGCCCCATACCCTGGCCGCCGGGTGATGAGAAGACTAAAACACCAGGCTCTGTGTTGGCCACGCTCCTTCGCCCGCATTGTAGCAGGCAGCAGCCAGAAGAGGCCCGGTCCGGCCTGCCACAGCCGGCAGTCTGCCAGTCACCGGAGGAGGCCCGTTCAGGCCTGCCACCCCTTGCGCTCAGCCACTCACTGGAAGAGGCCCGGTCCGGCCTGCCACCCCTTGCGCTCGGTCACTCACCGGAGGAGGCACAGTCCGGCCTGCCACCCCTTGCACTCGGTCACTCACCGGAGGAGGCCCAGTCCGGCCTGCCACCCCTTGCGCTTGGTCACTCATTGGAGGAGGCCCAGTCCGGCCTGCCACCGCTTGCGCTTGGTCAATGACCAGAGGAGGCCCAGTCCGGCCTGCCACCCCTTGCGCTCGGTCAATCACCGGAGGAGGCCCAGTCCGGCCTGCCACCCCTTGCGCTCGGTCAATCACCGGAGGAGGCCCGGTCCGGCCTGCCACCCCCTGCAGTCGGCCAGTCAGAGGAGGAGGCCCGGTCCGGCCTGCCACCCCCTGCAGTCGGCCAGTCACTGGAGGAGGCCCGGTCCGGCCTGCCACCCCTGCAGACGGCCAGTCACTGGAGGAGGCCCGGTCCGGCCTGCCACCCCCTGCAGTCTGCCAGTCACTGGAGGCGGCTCGGTCCGGCCTGCCGCCCCCTGCAGTCGGTCAGTCACAGGAGGAGGCTCGCCAGGGATTGCGACCTGGTGCAAGTCGCCTGATCCCATACGGCAGCTGGGGGCCATCACGCCGCGGGCTGCCAATGATCCGAGCCATGCACAGGACGGCTTGAGGCAGGTCTCCGCTGCGGGAGGTGGCTTGTAGTTGAGCTCCGCCAGAAAAGATGCCTCGATGTGGGAGGCCTCCCTGGCCATGTCCTCGAAGTCCATGAACTGGCGGCGCCGGAGGTATGCCTGGTACCTCGGATGGCACCGATGTATGGTATGAGCCAACTTCTCTGGTTCTGGAGCTCCAGGATCTGCCCGCTCCTGCAGCTCTTGAAAGCTGCACAAAAACTCAAGCAAACCCTCGTGTTCGCCTGGCGTCCTGGTACAAAGCTCATCCTTGATGCGAATGACGTAGTCAGGCGGGCAAAAACTCATCCCGAAAATGCTGTACAAAGTCCTGTTTTGTTGTGAATGGCCGCTGCCTATGCCTCCAGGTAGCTGCGGAACCTACTAAAGCTACAGGAATCACACGTGTGACCAGAGCACTGTCTGAAATTGCCATTGCCATCTGATAGTCATCGAGTTCATGAAGGAAATCGCAAACAGATTTCTTGTCGGCGTATCCTTCAAACCTCGGCACGGGCAAATTTAGCTGCAGATGGTTATCGCTATACAAGGGAGTGGGCGTTACGAAACTGGCTCGTTTCCCATCACTTCTCTAAATTGTGCCTTTGACGCAAGTAGCTGGGACCGTAGGCCAATAATTCCGCTTTAAAAATCCGACGGTTCACTTTTCTGGTCTCCTAATCGCTCATGCATAGAACCCGCAAGGGTGGGAGGTGGAAATTCAGCTTTCAACAGGGCGTTTGCGCCAGGTAAGTTCAGATTATCCGCCATAGTTAAGCATGGAAACACGGAATGCTCTCACTAAAGTTGCGACACTCGCGGGGCAAACCAAAGCTCGAGCAAAATTCACGTTGGGCGCCAGATGAAGGCCTCGCCTTCAAAAAACGGGTCCGCGAGCCATGGTCTCGCCCGACGAGTGACAAATCCAGTCTCTTAAAAACACCGGTTTATTCCAGATAAACAAAAAAAAAGCAAAAGAGAGAAACATAAGGCGCTACTGCGCTAAGAACAGGCTGTTCATGCGCGCGACAATAGAACACCAACGGAAAGCGGGAAGAATGTCAGGGCCTTACCGCGGCGAAACAAAACACACTTCGGAGCGAATAAAACGAGCAATGGGGCCAAAGCGCTAACGGCGACATAAGAAAGATTGCTCCTCGCGGCACAGCAACTCACAGGACTACGCCTAGGCTGTTCCTGCAGGCACTGCTTCCATCTTCGCGTCGGCGATGTTCCTTCGGTCGTCCGTGCACACCCTGCTGGCCCATGACGCTCGCCGGTGCCTCGCGCCGGCCTTTCCGCCGGGCGAAAAAGGCACTGCGCCTCGCTTCCGAGCCGCTTATTTACCCTCGTTTGTCGCCGCTAACATCACGCCCTCCAAGAGTATCTGCTTGCTCATGCGCACTCGCACTGTCCGTGCAAACACAATACAAATAGAAAGACGCGCGCGGGGTTTAAAACACCTAAAGGGGCGGCGGAGCCCCACAAGCGAAAAAAGCTTTTAGTGCCTATTAGTTCATCCGCAGCGCACATTGAGTAGTTAACACTGCTTTTAAGAAGGGTGCTTTATCTAAAGCATTATCAACAAAAGGCACAGGGTGGCAAATTATGTTGCAATCATGAAACGCATGGGAACAGATATGGTAAATGTTTCAGCAGTTGATTATGTTTGAGATTAGGTAAACGAAAACTATCGCGCGGTTATGTGCGCTGTCATAATGCTCAACTAAGATAAAAGAGATATAAGAACAAGTAAAACTCTCCCGAGACGAGGGACATCCATGAAGAGCATCCGCAGAAAAAGGCATATTTCGTGGTAACATCCGCGTCTCTTGTGAGAGATGAGAATCATAATAATATGAGAAGAAATACCCACCAACAACCCCATCTCTCTGCTGTCACCACTTCTAAAATATCACCTATTACCGTGGTCGATTATTGCCCCAAAAAAGTAACTCATAATATTGGAATGAACAATTATTTTATTGCAATAAATGTAATGTGTAACGAAACAATAGACAAATCTTCACTGGTAATTTTAATTTACCAAGCAATTATAATTTACCTCAGGATGATAAACATTTTACTACGGTTCGCATCGATTTGTAATAATATTTATTAATTGTTGATAGGGTGTCGTCAAAGTAAACGTTGGATGCTATGTAAATACCGATATTTCTGATCACAAACTGTGCAAGCAGTTTTTATGAATGCAGACTACTATCGCCGAGGCACCGTCATTGTCTTTTCCAAGGCTTCTCACCCACAGGTTAATCCCAGGTTGATAGGCTCGATTGACAGAAGTAAAAAATTGGTGAGGCCAAGGGAAACGTAGCAGTTTTTGGTTCTTGTTTCATTGTGAAAATGATTTAAAATTGTAATGTAATCGGTATGTGATGAAAGGTAAATGCAAAGCAGAAGAAGAAAAAATTGCCGATGATGGGAACGGAACCTAAGACATCCGTATACATTGCGTCCCGTGTTCTTACCAATGTGGACATAAAAAAGCTACTAGAGTGGAGACGACGCAATTGATGGGAGGGAACGATGGATGGAATATAGGAGCGTACCCTTTGAAAAGGGGTGGTAGCAGTCGATATCATGCTATTTTTTCCCTAATTCTAATTATTGTTATAGGTCACTTAACTATACCATCATTCCATTTATTGAATTTTTGTCTACATTACAACCATTATGTCACTTTTCTGCTTTTAAGCCACTAATCTTCCAATCGTCCTTGCTAGCTTTCATGGCAGGATCATTCACCTTGCTAATGGCATCTTTAAACCCCAGAGCCTCAGGAAGAGTGAGTGCGGCTTCACCGACTGCTAGATGGACATCATCACACTAGAGAGTATGACAGTTAATTGTTTCTGTGGATTTACCGCAAGCAGCACATGTATCATCTTCATGGTTAAATTTCCTTTTGTAGCTCCGTGTTCTAAGGCACCCTGATCTATCTTCAAAAAGTAGGGCACCGCCTCTTGAGTTATCAACGAAAGCTTAATTCCTGATCTGCCTTTTCCACTTTTGGTATAGTTCCACACTGTTTCTTTTCCATCGAATTTATCAAATTTTGATCTTTAGTATTTTTCACCTGTTGCTTAACGGTCTTTATTTCTTCGTCCTTGTGACTAGCATACTTACTGGTTAGTTTCCAAGTTTTTTTGCTCCATTGTGAGTCAACGCTTTTAAAGTATAGGTATTTAAATACTTTAGCTGCCCATCTGTTATTGTTCAATTTCCTCAGGCGTTCCGAATATAATATTTTACTCTGAGTTTCCCGTACTTCGAAAGATGCCCAGCCCATATCTCCCTGTACCGCTAATTTATGGCTTTGCCATGGGCACCCAGTGCTAATTGTCCGTCGGCCCTCATATATTATTTATAATGTCGACCGTACCTCTTACCTTAGTCCCAAAACCGCATTTCCGAAAGTAAGCCCGGGCACCATAACTCCTTTCCAAATACTCCTCAAAACCTTATACCGATTGTATCCCCACAACGCGTAATGCTTCATTATCCCGGCATTCCTTCGCCCTTTGGCCTTAAGTGATTGCTCATGCTTTCCAATGTATGCCAATCCTTCGTTTACCCATACTCACAGATATTTATATCCTGCTACTCTGGGTATTTCATGCCTTGTATTTTAAGACCCTGAATAGCTGAGCCGTTGAAGATCATCAGACCCGACTTTAGTGCGCTAAAACTGAAGCCTAGAGCGTCCCCTTTGTCTCCGGAATTCTTAACTAGAGTTTGCAATTCTTCCAGACTCTCAGCTAGCAGCACAATATCGTCTGCTTCCATCAAACCAGGGAGGCGCCGCTCTACCGCCTTTCCGCCTAATCTATATGGCAGGTTAAAACTTAGGTTACTTTCTTGTATCCTCCGTTACAGGATTATCATATAAGGCATGAACGGCCGCGGTGATAGAGGACGACCTTGTCTTAATCCTTTAAATACATTAACAGCTTCGGTACTTCTTATTCTTCCCATGTAATTCATGCTTTGTTATCCCGGTATATTTCGTGTAGGAACTCCGTTATCTCATAACCGATACCTTCTTCTTTTAATATGTTCCACAGGAGGTCCCTGTTTACGTTGTCGTACGCCCCGTTTATGTCCAGGAAGACCAAATACAAAGGTCTATTTTCCACTCTAGATATTTCGATGCAGTGGGTAAGCTCGAACAGGCTATCATCTAAGCGCCTAACATTTCTAAAGCCGTTCTCAATTTCTCCGAATATCTTGTTACTTTCTACGCATGCTTGCACCTTTAATTTTACCACCTGCATGGCCAACCTGTACATAACAGATATTATGGTAATCGGCCTTTAGGATTTTATGTGCATCCTTTCTCCTTTTCCTTTATAAAGCAAATTCATTTTACTCTGTCGCCAGCTGTCCGGAATTTACTTATTCGTTATGACTGTTTTCGAAGCTTTTATCAACGTTTCCTTACTTCTTGGACAAAATCCATTAAGCAGCTTGATCGGAATTATATCTATTCCTGTAAATCTGTTTCTAGGAATATTTTTTCTGCCTCTTTTGCTGTAGTTGTAGCAGTATTAATATTATTCGGCACCGCGTGTAGGTAATATCTGGAGCATCATAAAACATCTTATACTGGTAATTTCTGGTTTTAGTGGTGGATGATTGCGAAGTGTGATATGCGATATAAAGAAATAAATCATTGCAATTAAATATTTTGTGAATGAAAGTAATAAATAAAAATCGAAAAAAGGGTGATTCAGAGCAGTCCAAAATTTTGATTCTACTAAAAAATGTTTGTGTGGGGGATTGATAAATCAAATAATGGAATTGATTCAAAAATAAAGAGTTTGAAAAAAAGCTGGTTATTTTCAAAACTCAAGAAAATGACAAGCTGGCGAATGCAATTCACGCGAAACATGACCGGTTAGAAGACCGTAATTAAACAAACCCTTTTTCATTAAAAGCGTCAAATAAGTGGTTAACATTAAGGGGGGACTTAATATCCTCGGTTAAGAGATGATGTGACAGCTTTCCAAGAACTACTGACGATATTTTTAACTTTCAAAAGTTTGTGATGTTTCTCTATATCTCTATTTATTATTTATACATCAATATTTAACATCACGAAACTTAGGCTTTCCATTCCGAGCAGTTGGACACCTTTGAATCCCTTTCTTGCAATTTTTATATTTAAGTATTTGAAGTACTTGACTGATTGCCCGGTCTAAATTTTCTTAATTCGCATCATCGAACATTGCTTTTCACTGTGATCATTTGACACCTTTGAAGCCCCTATTTGTCCATTTTATAATTTTTTCAAATATTTTAAACTTAATGCGCCAATCGTCATCGATATAGCTGCATCCATGGACCAGTGTGTTAGTGCTCCTGAAGAGGCAGATGTTCGTAGCATGAAGCTCCGCTGCAAGTTCATCCTGAGCAGCTGGATCTATCTGGGTCTCCGGAATAAATGCACCCTTAAAATTGGTTGGGGAGCTCTGTACGTTCCCATCCATTCGGAAACTTTAAAGCCCCACATCGCCCTCTGCGGCCACCATGCTGGAGGAGGCCACCTCGACATCGCCGCCCTTCTCTACCATGGTCCAGTGTTCTAGCTTCGTACAACAGCGTAATTCTTGCCTAATCAATGTCATCATCATCATCAACCGGGCTATACCCACTGCAGGTCAAAGGCCTCTCCCATATTTCTCCAGTTAGCCTGGTCCTGTGCTAGCTGCATTAACATGACCCCTGCGAACATAACATCACCCCCATCGGACTTTCTGTCGCCCTCTGCTACGCTTTCCTTCTCTTGGAATTCACTTTGTTACCATAAGTGACCATCGGTTGTTCTCTCTAAGCACTACATGCCTTGCCCGTGTTCATTTCTTCTTGATTTCCAGTATAATGTCATTAGTTCACTTATTTTTCTGATCCACTCTTACCGCTTCCTATCTCTTACTGTTACACCTTAATTTTGCGCTCCATTGCCCTCTGTGTTGTACTTAGAATCCTTTTGGTTATCCCCCCGCTTCAGCCCCATAGGTGAGTACAGGTGACACAGCTATTATATACTTTCGTCTTGAGCGATACCAGTAAGAAGCTGAATATAATCTGCGAAAATTTGCCTAATGCACTCTATCCCAATATTATCCTCCTGGTTATTTCTCTTTTATGATCCGGATCAGCGGTTACTACCTGCACCAAGTAGACATATTGAACTACGTCTTTAAGTGCTTCTCTACTATTGCAAATTGCTTTTCCTGCTCTAGACTTTTGAACATTACCTTTTTTTCTGTATATTGATTTTTATGTCCCCCTTTTTCTTTTTACTGCCGAGGCTATCAATAATTCTTTGCAATTCATACCCTGAATTACTTAGCAAGGCAAAGTCATCAGCGAGTCGCGGATTACTGAGGTATTCTCCTCCACCCGTTATCCCTACTGCTCCCATTCCAAGTCTCTGAATACCCCCTCTAAGAAGGCTGTGAATAGCACTGGGGAGATCTCATCTCCTTGACTAACCCATTTCTTTAAAGGAATTTTGTTACTTTCATTACGTACAAGAAGGGTTGCTGTGCAGCCATTGTATGTATTGTTACGATGTGGCATGACAAGCGATGAAACACGGCGACACAACAGAAACAAAACGACGCGATGACATGACGATGAAATATGCTTTAATGGCCAGCGGGCCTGGCGCGAGCGCTATGCGCCCCGCGCCACTGCCCGCTTCGTTATCTTCGTAGCATTACCCAGGGCCACCGAGCGATCGTCCCGACCGATTGCTAGAAATCCAATGCATGACGTGACGATGAACACATGAAACACTGGTCACCACAATGAATGCGACGATGGGAAGAATGCTTGCACCGGAACATCAAGTCCAATCTTCACTTGGACTTGGACTTGGACTTGGACACCGTTCAGATGTCTGCCCGGACCCCGACAACATAAGATGCAGGGGGTGCGGCATGGAGCTCCCACCACAGGAGCATCGCTGTGAGCCAAAGTGCATGCTCTGTGGAAAAGCCCATATTCTAGGAGACAAGAAGTGCAAGGAAATGTATCGCACCCCGCATCACGTTAAGAAGAAGGCATGGGACAAGCTGACTCAACAGCAACAGCAGCAACATCAACAGCCGCAAGCTCGAGACCAACCCCCAACGGGTCGGCGCAGCAGATCAAAGAGCAAGCAAGGGCGAGAGTTCAAGGTCAGGGACGAATCCTTTCCCCGGCTAGACGGCAACAAGATGGAACTGGTGGAATGTTCCAGCTCACGGGACCCGGCGGACGCCTAGCGGCGGAGCGGCAGCCAGGAGCAGCAGGGGGTGAGTTTCGCAGATATGGTCTCCCAGAAGGAATTGGCAAAACTAAGAGATGAAAATAGACAGCTTAGAAGCATGCTACAAAACCTTAATGGGGTAGTAGATTCCCTTCGAGGTCAAATTCAAAATTTGCAACAGCAGGGGCAGTCCAGATCTGGCACAGCCGCTAATCTGAATATCAGGCCCAATACGCAGAACGCTAAAGAAGATAGCATGATCACTGACACGGCAAGCCCTCCACCTGTAAAACGGAAGGTACGCGAGGATCCCTCCGAAGAAAAATCAGTAGAAGTACTCCGGAACGAGCTACAAGGCATCAACGCCTGGCAGCAGAACATCGAACAGACCCTTGCGAGTAAACATGGCTCGCAAGGCTAAGTATGAGATATGGCAGTGGAACTGTCGCGGATTCCGAAGGAATCGGCCGGTGCTGCAGCAGTTCCTCGCAACGATAGAACATGCGCCTCTCGCATTAGCACTTCAGGAAACCGGGGGCCCGGCTAAACTTTCGGGATACCAAGCATTCCACAACGATAAGGGGGAGCGGGCGGCAGTGACAACTTTAGTTAAAAGAAATATGGCAGCAGGGCAACACGACCTCGCATCGCCAGAGATAGAAAGTGTTTTTGTGGAGATTATCCTGGGAACCAGTCCTAGGGCCAGTATCTTCCTCCTCAATATTTACAGCTCACCGAGGCAGCGCAAGGCCAGATTCAGGACTTTGCTCCGGAAAGCAGAGCAAGTCAGCGGGGAACATCAATTAGTGATTATGGGTGATTTCAATGCAAGACACCCTGCGTGGGGATACTGTACACCTTGCCCTAAAGGGAGGCAGTTGTGGGAGGATATACAAGACCTAGGGTACACTATACATACAGATCCTACCTGTCCGACACGAATTGGGAACAGTGTTAGCGTCGACACATCCCCCGACCTCACACTATCTAGGCGCACCCTCAATCCCCAGTGGAACAACACGGACATGAACTTCGGTAGCGATCACTACATAATCGCGCTTAAACTTGGGGGTGGCCCCGGCCCCAAACGTCGTGCAAAGCCGGCGATAGTGGAATGGGACAAATTTCGGGACAACAGGACAGGCGACAATGAAGGAAAAATAACCGACCTCGACACGTGGGTTGCACAACTAAAGTTCGACGTCAAGGCAGCAACTAAATATCTCGATGACGCTAACGCTCGGGATTTAGTGGATAGTCGTCTTCTCCGCATGTGGGAGGCAAAGGAACGAATGGAAAGGAGACATAAGGGGCAGCGGTGGAATCGTAACCTAAGGCGCAAGATAGCTCGGCATAATAAGGCCATTGAAGATTACGCTTTCAAGCTATGCGAGCAAAACTGGGGGGATCGATGCGAACACATGGAGAATAATATGAGCATGCCTAAGACCTGGGGACTTCTTCGTCACCTTCTGGACCCTGAGAGCTCGAAAGCTCAAGTAAGCACTAACCTCATGAAGATTAGACACTCCTTTCCAGGAGATGACGAGAAGTTCTTTCTACAGTTGCAAGACTTGTATGTTAGCGATACAAGCAGGATGCCCCTTCCCGATTACTTAGGGGACGCCAATGATGAGCTTGATGCCCCTATTAGCACGGCAGAAGTAAGAGCAGAGATTTTTCGCCTTAGAACCAACACGGCACCGGGCCCAGATGGTATCACTAATAAAATGCTGCGAAACCTAGATGACCAATCGGTAGCCGCACTAACTCAGCTTATGCAGGAGTGCTGGGAGAAAGGGGAAATACCTCAGCAGTGGAAAACGGCTGACATTATTCTCATATCCAAGCCTGGTAAGCCACTTCGGATAGACAATCTACGGCCAATATCGCTAACATCATGCTTGGGAAAGCTACTAGAGCATGTTATCCTAACCAGGCTCACCAAATATATTGATAGACACGACCTTTTCCCGCGGGAAATGATAGGCTTCCGCTCTCATCTCTCGACTCAGGACCTCATGGTCCAGTTGGAACATGACATTATCCGGTCCAAGAGTAAAGATACTAAGGACATCCTTGGCCTCGATCTAAAGAAGGCATTTGATAATATCTCACACCAGGGAGTCATGGACGGCCTATCAGCATTGAATGTAGGGACAAAAACGTATAACTACATCAAAAACTTTTTGAGTGGGCGTAGTGCCCGCTTTAAATTTCGCGATAGCACATCGTCACTTTTCCCTCTGGGCAGTAGGGGTACTCCTCAGGGTTCGGTACTCTCGCCTCTTCTCTTCAACATAGCAATGGCAAAATTACCAGAACAACTATGACGTTACCCTCATTTAAATTTTAGTATTTATGCTGACGACATTACACTATGGATCAGCCGGGGTAGCGATGCCGTAATTGAACACACGCTACAGGAGGCGGTGGACACGATCGTGCGGTTTGTAGCAGAACGTGGACTTACATGCTCGCCGGAAAAATCAGAATTCTTAATTTACAATCCACGGTGCCTGCGGAAAGAGCGTAAAGTGGATATACAGATTTCGGTACAAGGACATCAAGTTCCCCAGGTATCGCAGATCCGTATATTAGGTCTCCTTCTCCAAGATAACGGCTACAACGGAGAAACTATTAAAAAGCTTGAGCGGCATGTATCTCAATCAGTTAGCCTCATCCGCCGAGTTTCGAGTAAAGGCAGAGGACTAAAGGAAAAAATCTTCTGCGCGTAATCCAGGCATTTATCATTAGTCGAATCAGCTATTCTACGCCATACTTACCCCTTAAGGCAGCAGAACGACAGAAATTAGAGAGCCTCATCCGCACAAGTATTAAAAGAGCCCTTGGACTCCCGCGCTGTACTTCCACCGCTAGCCTCCTGCAACTGGGCATCCATAACACATGGGATGAAATCGCGGAAGCGGTACGCACTTCACAGGTAGAACGGCTCCGCCTAACCGCCGCAGGCAGATCCATTCTAGAAAAACTGGGCATCGACACTTGGGGAGGCGCTCAGACAAAATCTGAAATAGACATGGCTGTACGGGACAGGCTATGGATACCTCCGCTGCCAAAAAACATGCATCCCGAACACCATACGGAGCGTCGGGAAAAAAGAGCTCAAATGCTCAGTAGGAAATTTAGCCGCTTGCCGCCGGAGGAAGTAGCCTTTGTAGATGCTGCCGGAGGGGCAAGCTCCTTTATGGTTGCAGCGGTATCGAATGGGCCGGGTAGACCGATCACCGCGGTCACCCTGAAAACTAGATCTCCTGAGGCAGCTGAGGAAGTGGCTGTAGCTCTAGCCTGCGCCCAGACAAAGGCGCGTTTCGTGATCTGCGACAGCAAAACTGCCATACGAAATTACAGTCGTGGGTTTATTGCTCCCCAGGCAATTCGAATATTACAGCAATCACCAATCTCGAGAACTATACAGCTGATTTGGACTCCATCGCACACTGGCGTTCCCGGCAACGAATCCGCCCATGCCATGGCTCTAGGGCTCTACCACCGAGCCGGCGGCAGAGAGGGCGGACTTGGAGCGGGAACCATAGAGTGTGCCAAATCTTACACAGAAATTCTGCAGCATTATAGACTCAGTAGACGGGTGGCTACTGCGCCAGCCCCTACCCTAAATTTCAGGCAGGCCGTCGCCTGGCGTCGCCTTCAGACTGGGACATTTCCGCACCCGCTCCTGGTGAGCCATATGCTCCCAGGAGAAAGATCTGAATTGTGTGCAAACTGTGACTCGAGAGGGACCCTCGAACACATCCTCTGGGACTGCCCCTTTTCTGCCGGGAGGGGTCTAAATCTGACGCCGCAACTCTGGGAGACCATGCTGCGCTGCTCGGACCCTGAGCTCCAGCTAGCCGCCATCCAGCTGGCCTGGGACGCCGCCGGCCAACAACGTCTGCCGGCCTGCGTCTGAGGCGGGGCACCCGCCATCCATCCCAAGCGACGGAGGGCCGGAGCCTCTTCATTTGCTGGAATCAATAAAAAGTTGTGCTCTCTCTCTCACCGTTTGCCGAAGGCCACGGCCCATGGACACGCCGAACGGCTTGGGCGAGGGTGCTGTCTTCGCTCAAGTGGTCGTGAGGTTGCTTCGTCGTAGGGTCGATAGGGTCAGTAGGGTTGGTTTTGGGCTCTTCGTGGTCGTCGTGTGTTGTGGTCAGGGCTGGGGACGAGGCTGGGGACAGCGGCTGGTCGGGTCTGAGCAAAAAGGGCTGGGGCAGAGCTGGGCGGCGATCTCCACGGGCTTTCGGCAGATGGACCCGGCGTATGGTTGGCTTCGACGGTGCAAAGTGAGGATGGGGATTAACTGCACCTCCAACCAAATGTTACGTGGTTGCATGACAAGCTATGGAACACGGCGACACAACATAAACAGAACGACGTGATGACATGACGATGAAATATGCTTTAATGGTCAGCGGTGCTGGTGCGAGCGCTCCGCCCCGCGCCACTGCCCGCTTCGTTATCTTCGTAGCAATATCTTCGAATACTTTCACCAACGCTCGTCTACACCCTGATTTCGCAATGCTAGCATGAGTGCCGACGTTTCTACAGAGTAAAATGCGTTTTCGTAGTCTATGAATGATATGCATAAGGACTGGTTATATTCCGAGCATTTTTCTAATACTTGGTTGTTGGTATAGATATGATCATAAGTTTAGTACCCTTTCCTAGAACCTACTTGATCATTTGCTTGATTGAAGCGTAAGGTTGTCCTGATTATGTTAGCCATTATCTTAGTAAATACTGTGCGCGTGTACGTAATGGATAGTAAGCTGACTGGTCTGTAATTTTTTAAGTCCTTAGCATCCCCTTTCTTATCAATTAAGATAATCTTAGCCTTCTAAAATTCTGATACCGTTGAGTCGATGACATCAGGCATTGCGCATACTGGGTGGCCAGTTTTCCTAGCACGATATATCTCCTGTCATTCAACAAATCTACAGTTACCTGATCTTCCCCAGCTTCTTTCTCCCTTTTCATAGTCTAAAGCTTTCTTAACATCGTCCTTCGTCACTGGCGGAACGTCTGACTGCATTTCAAATTGCATATCTCATTTTTGTTGTGACTTCTCGGCTACAATACAGATCAGTATATAACTACTCAGCTACTTTCACTACACTGTCTATATTCAGAAAGGCATTGCCCCCCTTGACATTTAGCGTATGCATCTGCTTTTTGCCTGTGTCCAATTCTCTTAACCGCTTTAAGGCTGCCCCCGTTCTTTAGAGCATGCTCAACGAATCCCATGTTAAACTTCGCTATGTCTTCTGCTTTACAGGTATTGATTAGATTTGATATCTCGACCCTTTCTATCCTGTCTGTTGGGTTGGAAGGTTGTATGCTTCTAAGTTTCTTGACCATATTTTTCGTCGCCTTGATATTTTACAGCTATCCTCTCCAACTATCCTACCGCCTACTTCTATACAGCACTCGCTAATGATATCTCGGTAGGTATCCTCCATCGCACTAAGCTAAGGTCGTCAGCCTCGTTTAAAGCCGAATATCTATTCTGTAGCGAGACCCTGAATTCTGTCTTCGCCCTAACGACTAAGTTGTTGATGAATCCCTTCCTTAATAAATTCTTCCGCTTTCTCTTGAAATCTAGACTAATGCTAGACATTACTCTGTATGGTCACTGCATCGCATTCTTCCACTTACCTCTACAGTCTGTATAATGCCAGCGCTAGAACGCAGTATGAAGTCAATTTCATTTTTAGCATCCCCGTTAGGGCTCTTCCGTATCCAGTTCCGCTCCTTCCGTTTGCTAAAGAAGGTAGTTATAATTCTTATGTTATTGCGTTCTGTATACTTAACTAGTAGTTTCTCCTGCTATTTCTAGAACCAATGCCATAGTCACCCATTGCCTGGCATCCAGCCTGCTTTTTCCCTACCTTAGCATTGAAGTAGCCCATTTGTACAGTATACTTCATCTTTACCTTCCCGAGTGCAAATTCGACATCTTAATAGGAGATTTCGACTGCCAGGTCATCTTGCAAGAAAGGCAACAGAGGAGGCAACAAAACAAGATATGCATTGTCCTTTTGTCTGTGCGTGCTTTTTCTGTTTGATGTCTGCTCTGCTGCCTTTTTTGCAACATGTTGGACCAACTAACTCAACGTTCCACTATATTATCGTCAGGTTGCCACGACTACATGTAGGCGCGGAGGCCTGTACAAAATTCAGTTTATACCTCGAAATAAATCTAATTATGATCCTAAATAATTCACCTATATTACAAGCTATATCCTTTTAAATTACCCTGCGCCTAGTTGTAGTCTCTGCAGTAAGCCTCAAAAGCAGAATACATGCCCGTTCTTCAGTACAGTATATGCTTCACTTGGCCTCCTAATCTCACTAAGCCCGACGAAATCCCATCTCAACTGCTAGTTACTTGAAGAGCACTGCTAAACTAGCCTCACTAGCTAAGGTTCAAGCATTAAATAGTGCCAGGGTCAGTTTCCAGTGGCTGCCTGTCCAGCGGAGCCAGAGATTCTTAGCATCCCCGCTGCATCACAGGTCTGACCGCCGCCGTGGTCAGTGGCTCCGCAGCCGCATATGACTGAGGACCGGCGTTTCATAGGACTAATCACTGGAGGTTGTGGGCAATACTGCACCAGGGTAGACGACTCGTGTTCTGGTGAGGGAGTGCGTTGCCGGAGATGTTCAGCGGCACCAGGTCCCACCCCGAACCTGTTTAAGTAATTCCATGGACACGCGAATTTTTTTATTCTTCCAAATAGCACAAAGTGGGTTATGACGTGGGGGCCCGCATGGGGCCCGTGAGGGCAGCCAATGCGGGCCTCATACGGGATTTGCAACACGTACCCAAAGGGGCCCCGCGTGGGCTGCCCAATTTTGCCGCGATCGGTCCCAATCTGTATCCGTGTGAGCAGCCCAAACAGGGCTTCCCGCATTCAGCCCAAGTAGACGAATGTGGGCAGCACACCCGAATCATTAATGGGTCCCACGTTTGTGCAGGCAGTGCCATCCCATTGATGATGGTTTTCATTTTTAAGTTGATTAATACCTCCAATACCTGCATTGTACAGGCGCGGGATTTTTGAAAGCCAGTCCGTTTCGGGCTGACCCACGTGCTGCCCTCATGGGTTGAATCTGGCATTTTCAGGGCTGCCCAAGTTCCAATATTCATCAAGTGTGAAACATTAAGCACTATTTTTTTGCTTGTATGCGTCACTGAGTAAACTGGGAGAATTTTTTCCCAACACTACAGTAATGTGGGCTGGCCCACATCACCCCAAACCGGTTGGTCTGAATATTTATTTCGGTGATGCGTGTAGAATAGTATTGCCGCAGGAAACATTTGGAGGTCGCTCCCTACATACTCGTAAAGTGGAACAGTTACTGTTGCATATTGTCTGTCGATACGGCATTAAGCCCGTTATACTTTGTGGCACGGGCAGAGGCTCTTTGTTTTTCTTTCCTTTTGCTTGCCTCAGCATATTATATGTCGATACTGCATATTTAACGTAGTTTTAGAGTAAAAGCAGATAGTATTTATTCATGGCATACACATGCTTAGGGCAGTTATGTGAAACCTTCAGAAGAGGGAATTAGTGGCCGGTATAACATGATTTACATAAATAAAATGGCACCTTTATGGTACCATTTTATTGGGGTACCAAATCTAATTGGGGTGCCATTTTGACTAGCTCAGGCTTTTCCTACACAAAGCCCAAATTTTATTTGCATCGACCCTAAAACCTCCCAAGCGGGACCTTTGAGGGCCAGATGTGGGAATCTGTACTTAGCCTTTTCCACGCCCATATGATGCCCAGATGAAAAAGGCAGGGGCAAGCTTGCCCGCTTGATACCTAAAGGGGGCCCTCATGGGTGTTATTGTGGTTGTCCAAGCCCAACTTGCCCATACGGGCGCCAGGTGGACCACGAAATGTGTGCTACTTGGGCTTTTTCTAATCCAGTAGGGACTGCACGACGCCAGATATTTAACCGCAGTCCACTTGCGCGCGAGGTGAGTGTTCTAATTCTATGCCACCGCTGCTCAATCGTCTGTTACGTGGCCGACCAAGACGTCGACGATCGGTTGTCGGCGTATGAGGCCGTCAGCAGGTAAAAGGAATGGAAGGACACTGTCAATCTAAGTAATGTACTAATCTGTGTGACGTGGGAGCCCCTGGTGTAGCAACCTTGTAGTAGACCTCCAACAATCGCCTGCAATAAACAATTTTGCGATCGTGTTCGGCTGTCCTGCATTGCATAATCTCTGGAACGAACAAGGCTTGCTTGAGTGTGTTCGAATGCAAAAGAGACCTTAACCAGCCATATTGAAGACATCGTTTACCTTTGAAAACGTGTCAACCCGCTCATGTCCCAAGCATATAAGATCAACAACATCATAAAAGACGTTCCTGACGACGCGTTTCTTATGCTCTTGGCGAAACATCCTACCACCATCAGTGACGTCATCACACTTTGCCAAAATAACGACAAGCTCTGCAAGCAGCGCGCAGCTAGGTTTCTGAGACTAGACTCCATCCAGATTAGCATTGAGCGGTTTTACTCCTTCAGAGAAAGCCCTCTGATTCAACAAATCAAACCCTTTGTTCCCGCATAGGTAGGCCGTTAGCTGTCCTTCATTCCTAAATTACAAAATACTGGCTGCCTTCTTATCTTGCCTCCATCTTTGTCCCCTACCATAAGGCGCGTCAGCTTGACATGCAGCTTGACATATGCAAGCTTGACATGCTGGCCATATACGTGAACGCCGCTCATTCCAACTGCGACCAGGTTCTCCTCTTTATCACCTACGCGTGCAATACTGAAACACAGATTACAACTGGATTTTATCCCGTCTACCTTTTTTACGGGCGCGAGCCAGCCTGCACGATGGAGCACTACTTCCCTACCGCACTGAAGTTTCGGAGACGACGGCACTCTCCGACGCCGCTAAGTACGCAGAAGTATGATTACGAGGGAAAAACAACAGCTACAAAAACACCACCGTGACACCGGCGAGGCTGCATCACACCCCTCCAGCTTCTCGGTGTGGCCCATGGTGCTCTGCCACAACCCTCAGGCTTTCAAAGAAGCTGCTTGCTCGGTATAACGGACCCCACCGGGTGCTTCAACATCTGCTCTCAATTACGTAGCTGAGCAAGTTGCACCTTCTGCAGATTTTACGGCGCCGCGGCCGAGAAACATTGTATGGCAGCCAATGAACCCCTACTACGACCCTTCTGTCCGTTCGGCAACATACGTTGACAGGATGGCTCATTTTCTACCGGGAGGGGGGATATGGGCTAATTTTCATCGCTACAGCCACCGGCATTGACCAGCGGGTTGGTTCCCCCGACAACAAAGTCGGTCGCTCTCTTTGTAGTTTGCTACGCCTGACACTCCACTGCAAGTCTATCTTGAGCAGCTGGATCTCTTGGGGTCTCCTGAATAAACGCACCCCTGCACAAAATTTATTGATCAATGACACTATAAAAGATTTTATTTACAATAATCAAGCACTGACTTCTTATTTTGGTTATTTTGACACCTTTGAACCTCCCTTTTTACAGATTTGACTTTACATTAAAATTTGATTGAATAAATTAGCTATTTCACTGTCTCGTAATCATCTACCACACGCCAACCAATCATCAATCCCTAGAACTGAAAATGACCAAGATACGATTTGTTTAATTCGCCCCCGATTATTTCCGACACGCGGTGCAGAAAACTGCTTTTAGTACTACGACAACCACTCCGACGGCCTATTAGCTCAAAGAGCTGTATAATCTATCTTGCAGTATTGCTTTTCAATGCGGCTTTATGTTTGACGAACTAGAAATATTCAAAAAGTAGTGGAAGGCTGCATCGGCGGCGGTACTGCGGAACCAGAGTGCTGTGCTACCTGCCGTTTGCCCACCACATGACGGCGTCGCGTCAGGCTGCGATTAGGCAATAGGAGTTTTCTACTCGAGCAGTTTTTATCCTCCTAGGCTCTTACCAAATGAGCTACATAGACGGCTATCGAACGTTTTACTTCTTTGTGTGTTATTATTGCCTGCTCGTAAACCTTGAAAGTATTCACCAGCGCCACCCTTTTCCATATCGGCGGACGTGAAACGTCCTTTGTTAACGCGAGAGTCGCATAGACCGTCATCAACATGGGATGGCGGAACCTGTGCGAGAATCTTCTTGTGATGTACCTATGGCTTAAAGACTGCAGAACCGAGAACCTACCTCAGTTGGTAGCTGAGTTGGTAACAGCAACAGACGCGATATTCGGAGTTCGTGGTTTCGATTCCCCCAATCGGTGCGTTGGTTTTCCATTCACTTTGTATTTATCTTTCCCCCTAATCCCATTGCAGTAATAGTTTAGTTCAATAACATCGAAAAAAAATTATGGATGGATGGATGGAATAATGGATGGGTGGATGGATGGATGGATGGATGGATGGATGGATGGATGGATGGATGG
>JAJIZL010035580.1:59030-81880 GCA_023969395.1 Amblyomma maculatum
TGGATGGATGGATGGATGGATGGATGGATGGATGGATGGATGGATGGGAGCATAGATGGATGGACGGGTGGGTGGGTGGGTGGCTGGATGGATGGATGGATGGACGGACGGACGGACGGACGGACGGACGGACGGATGGACGGATGGATGGATGGATGGATGGGTGGGCGGATGGATGGATGGGTGGATGGATGGATGGATGGATGGATGGATGGATGGATGGATGGGTGAGTGGGTGAGTGGGTGGGCGGATGGATGGATGGATGGATGGATGGATGGATGGATGAGTGGGTGGGTGGGTGCAAGGATGGATGGATGGATGGATGGATGGATGGATGGATGGATGGATAGAATATAGGAGCGTACCCTTTGAAACGGGGTGGTAGCATTAGCTATCATGCTCATTTTTCTCCCTATATCCTAATTATTGATTTAGATTGGTTACCTAAACCTTCATTCAATTTATTAAATTTTTGTTTCTAGATTACTAACATTATGTCACTTCTCTGCTTTTCGGCCACCAATCCTCCAGTCATTTTTGCTAGTTTCCCCGGCCGGTTTATTCACCCGGCCACTGGCATCTCTATACGCCTAAGCTTCAGGAAGGGTGATTGCGCCTGCAGCGACTTCCGTATGAATACCATTACATTCGAGAATAATATGGTCAATTGATTCTGTGGAGTTACCACGTACAGCACATGCGTCATCTTGATTGATAAATTTCTTTTTGTAGATGCGTGTTCTAAGGCACCCTGATCTAGCTTCAAAAAGTAGGGAACTGCCTCTTGAGTTACCAAGGAAAGCTTCCTTCCTTATTGGCCTTTTCCACTTTCGGTATAATTCCACACTCTGTTTCGTTTCTATCGAATTCATCAAATTTTTACCTTCTTTGTTTTTGATCTGTTGCTTGACGCTCTTTATTTTTTCGTCCTTGTGGCCAGTATACTTACTGGTTAGTTTCCTAGTTCTTTCCCTCCATTGTGAGTCAACGCTTTTTAGATATAAGTATTTAAATACTTTAGCTGCCCATCTTTTACTGTCCATGTTCCTCAGGCGTTCCTGATATAATATTTTACCTTGAGCTTCCCGTACTTCGAAAGATACCCAGCCCATATTTGTGTACGGCCTTATTTGTGGTTTTGCCGTGCGCACCCGGTACTAATCGTCCGACAGCTCTCTGATTCATTTCTAATGTGGACTGTGCCTCTGATACTAGGCACAAAACCGCATTTCCGAACGTTGGCCCCGGCACCATAATTCCTTTGCAAATGCCCCTTAAAACCTCATACCTGTTGTATCCCCACAATGCCCTCTGCTTCATTATCCCGGCATTGCTTCGCCTTTTTGTCCTCAGTGATTGCTCATGTTCTTAAATGTATGCCAAATCTTTGTTTACCCATAACCTGAGATATTTATATTCTGCTACTCTGGGTATTTCATGGCCTTGTATTTTAAGACGCTGATCAGTTGAGCCGTTTAAAATCACCTGCGCTAAAACTGAAGCATAGAGCGTCCCCTTCGTCTCCGCAATACTTAAATAGAGTTTGAACTCAATTCTTCCAGACTCTCAGCTAGCAGCACAATATCGTCTGCATACATCAAACCGGGGAGGCGCTGCTCTACTGCCTTTCCACCTAATCTATATGACAGGTTAAAACCTAGGTTACTATCTTGCATCCTCCGTTCCAGGTTTATCATATAAAGCATGAACAGCACATTTTCGTGGCTGCGCCCTCTGGTGGCTTGTTTCTATCCTGCGTCTTAACGATCCCTAACATCCTCCTCAAATTTCAGCTTATCTTGTGAGGTTCTCGGTTCAGGCAGTCTTGAAGCCCTAGCTATAGCTCAAGAGGGTTCTCGCATAGCTTCCTGCTTCCCATATTAATCACGTTTCACGTGACTCTCTCGGTAACACATGACGTTCCACGTCTGCCGCTACAGGAGAGGCTGGCCCATGTGAGCACTCTCAAGGTTCAGTAACAGGCAACATTAATACCCAAATAAGAGAAGGTTGGATAACTGGATTTAGCTCAGTTGGTAAGAGCCCTGGACAGAGGTCGTGGTTTCGGTTCTCTCCGTCGGCGCGATGTTTTTTCTTTGTACTGTGATAGTCAGCACTTCAGCCATCGACATGCACCTGTGCGTTGTGCGACGAAGATAAAGAAGAAGTACGCTGGGCTCACCGTTGCAAGGTCCTGTCCTCACAGCTCTCCATCTGAGCGTCAATAAACGTCCTATTACAATTGGCGGAGGTGCCGGAAACGATCCCACCCAAACTGGAACTGCGAAGCCGTACACTGCCCTCTACGACCGCCATGCAAGACGAGTCCACTTCGACGCTGCCGGCCGTTCCACCCACGATCATGTGTGCTGGCGTCGTGCGCGAGCGTGACCCTTGCCTGTTCAGCGGCACGGCCGATCAAGATGTCGACGACTGGCTGTCATCGTATGAAAGAGTAAGCAGCTACAACAAGTGGGATGACTCATACAAGCTCAGTAACGTCATATTCTATCTGACGGACGTGGCGAACCTCTGGTTTCGCAACCATGAGGCTGACCTGTCATCTTGGTCGACATTTAAAAAGAATTTCGCGGAAGTGTTCGGCCGCCCGGCAGTGCGTAAGCTTCGTGCCGAACGACGTTTACACGATCGTATTCAGCGCGCTGATGAGACCTTTACCAGCTACATAGAAGACGTCGTTGATCTCTGCAAACGAGTCGACCCGGCCATGCCGGAAGCAAACAAAATTCGCTATATCCTCGAGGGCATTTCTGAGGACGCCTTCCAGATGCTGGTAGCGAAAGATCCCACCAGCGTTAGTGAACTCGTGAAGCTTTGCTAGAGCTACGACGAGCTCCGCAAGCGGCGCGCTTCTAGGCGCCGCTCCAGTGTGTGCGACAAAGGCGTATCCGCATTAGCCCTGGGTGGTTCGCCAACTTCTGAAGGGAGCCCGCTCAATCAAAAGATCAAAGATTTTATTCGTGAAGAGGTAGCACGTCAAATCTCACTTCTTCCCCATTTTCAAAACTCGGGTCGCCTCGTTCCTGAACTGGCTCCATCTTTGGCCCCTGCTATACGCCGTGTCGTGCAACAACACGTCGCTGATGTCTTGCCGTCCAACCCCGTGGTGCCGCCTGTGACGGCACCTCTCACGTATGCCCAAGTAACGGCTAGGCCACCACCTTTGCCCACGTCTGGCTCTTATGTGCAGGTCCCTGCCTACCGTTCACCGCCGCATGCTGAGCCTTCGTTTCAAGCCCCACCCTCAAGGTTCCGCCCACATCCTATGAAACCTTGGCGTACTACGGTAAACCTTCCGATCTGCTATGCCTGCGGTCGGCCGGGCCATGTTGCGCGCCTTTGTCGCCAGCGCCTCCAACCTTCACAGCCTGACATTCGACTTTACCCGTACGATACCCACCCATGCTCGCAAATGATTCCGCCCGGTTCTCAATTTGTCCCACAAGATCGCCAAACCTATACCACTCGTCGATCACATTCTCCTCGGCGCCGATCGCTTTCTCCAATGCTGCGACGTTCTACCAGCACCGTTGAGGGAAACTAACAGTCGCAGTTCCGGGGGCAAGAACTGCGCTTGTTTAGAATTCCTCAAGTCCTCCATGTCGTCCCGCTAATGTTATCAAAGTTTCTGTAGAAGGCGCCACAGTTCTCGCTCTCGTCGATACCGGTGCAGCCGTCTCCGTCATCAGTGAAGCGCTCTGCCGTCGAATTCGCAAAGTGACCACTCCAATTTCCGACTTTTCGCTCCGCACCGCCTCATCACAGCACATTCACCCCTCCGCATCTTGCACAGCCCGTGTGCTCATTCAAGACGTCTTGTACCCCATCGAGTTTATTGTTCTACCGAACTGCTCGCATGATATCATCCTCGGATACGATTTTCTATCGACTCATCAAGCCGTTATTGACTGTGCTCGTGCGCAAATTGCCTTCGCCCCCCTCTGTGATGCCCCCTTCTGTGATACCCCTCCCCGCACTGCAAAACTTCTCGTCGCCCATGACACCGACATTCCTCCGTTCTCTGCTGCCCTCGTACCACTGTCTTGTGAGTGGGTAACTCCTTTAAATGCGATTTTTACACCTCCCGAAGCCACCTCCCGTCATCCCTGCCTCCTTTTTCCGTTCCCAGTTCTCGAAATTCAAGACGGCAAGAGTGCACTTTACGCCTCGAACCCATTTTCTTGCCCAGCAGTCCTGCTCCGTGGCGAATGCATTGGACGTCTTGAAGAGCTTGATCCCAGTCATATCACCACTCTTGCTGACTCAACTCCCTCCTTCGACGTTAGTCTGTGCTCTTGCGATGTTGCGACCGCTTCGACGCCCTCCGACGTTTTCCAACATGCTATTGATGCTGATCTTCCACTTGCGCAACGTGATCAACTTGTCGCCCTCTTGCAGAACTTCGCTTCTTCATTCGACTTTCCTCAAACTGACTTGGGCCGCACGTCTGTCGTAGAGCACACCATCGACACCGGTAAAACTGCACCTTTGCGCCAGCGCCACTATCGCGTGTCGGCTTCGGAGCGCCAAGTAATTGCTGATCATGTAGACGACATGCTCCGTCGTGGTGTCATTCAGCCATCCCACAGTCCCTGGGCGTCTCCAGTTGTGTTGGTACCTAAGAAAGATGGCTCCTTCCGGTTTTGTGTCGACTACCGCCGGCTCAACAAGATCGCGCGCAAGGACGTCTATCCTCTGCCACGCATCGATGACGCACTAGACTGCTTGCAGGGCGCCGAGTTTTTCTCCTCGTTGGATTTACGATCTGGCTACTGGCAGGTGCCAATGGCTGACGCTGGCCGCTCTAAAACTGCCTTCATCACACCAGATGGATTATATGAATTCAACGTCATGCCCTTTGGGCTTTGCAACGCCCCGGCCACATTTGAACGCCTCATGGACACTGTGCTTCGTGGATTCAAGTGGCGAACCTGTCTTTGCTATCTCGATGATATCGTAGTCTTTTCTACCGATTTTCAATCCCACCTGCTCCGACTGAAGGACGTTCTCACTTGTCTCGCTACCGCCGGCCTCCAACTGAGTCTGAAGAAGTGCCGCTTTGCTGCTCGCCGACTAACAATTCTAGGTCATGTCGTTTCTAAGGATGGCATTCTTCTCGATCCCACCAAACTTTGTGCAGTTGCCGAATTCCCACGCCCAAAATCACTGAAGCAGCTACGAAGTTTCATCGGCCTGTGCTCCTACTTTCGCCGCTTCATCTTAAATTTCGCCTCTATTATTGCTCCTCTCATCCAGCTCCTCTCCGGCAGCTCCGACCTCTGCGCATGGACACCTGCTTGTGATGACGCCTTCAACACTTTACGCCGTCTTTTAGTTTCGCCTCCCATCCTCCGCCACTTCGACCCGAATGCGCCAACTGAGATTCACACTGACGCTAGCGGTATTGGGATAGGCGCCGTTCTCACCCAACGCAAACCTGGTATCCGAGACTATGTGGTGGCGTACGCAAGCCGCACCTTGACCAAGGCAGAGTCCAATTATTCTGTTACGGAAAGAGAATGCTTGGCCATTATTTGGGCCATCGGCAAATTCCGTCCGTATGTCTATGGCCGACCATTTTATGTGGTCACTGATCATCACGCTCTGTGCTGGCTGGCGTCCCTCAAGGACCCGTCCGGCCGCCTTGCTCGCTGGGCTCTTCGCCTCCAAGAGTATGACATTCGTGTCATATATCGCTCAGGCCTCAAGCATACTGACGCGGACGCTCTTTCGCGCTCACCGCTGCCTCCCTCTTCCTTGTCTGATGAGATCTGCGCCTGCGATTTGTTTCGCTTGCCACTATCGACATGGCCACGGAACAGCGGCGCGACCCGTGGATATCTACACTTCTGGACTTTCTTTCAAGTCACTCTCCAGGTCGTTTGTCTCGGGCGCTTGCCCGCCAAGCTCACCATTTTTTAATTCGTGACGGGCTGCTCTATCGCCGCAATTATCTTCACGACGGAAGGAAGTGGCTTTTAGTCATCCCCCGTCATCTCCGCGCCGAAATTTGTGCTGCTTTCCATACTGATCCCCAGTGCGCCCACGGCGGAGTGTTGAAAACCTACACGCGCTTGCGTCTACGCTTCTTCTGGCGTGGAATGTACCGCTTTGTCCGCCATTTTGTCCGCTCTTGCCAGTCTTGCCAACGCCGAAAAACTCCTCTCAAGTCCCTTGCTTCGTTGCAGCCGTTGCCGTGTCCTGCCCGTCCGTTTGATCGTGTCGGCATAGATCTATAAGGTCCCCTTCCTACAACTTCAGCTGGCAACCGCTGGATTATCGTGGCAGTGGATCATCTAACCCGCTACACTGAGACATCATCATTGCCCTCTGCTTCCGCACGCGACGTGGCTGCCTTTATTCTGAAAAACCTGGTTCTTCGCCATGGTGCCCCTCGCGAACTGCTCGGTGACCGCGGACGCGTTTTCTTATCAGACGCTCTTGAGGCTCTCCTGAAAGAATGCCGCATCATACACCGCACCGCTACCTCGTACCACCCTCAGACTAATGGACTGGCAGAACGTTTTAACCGCACTCTCGGTGACATGCTGGCTATGTACGTGAACACCGACCATTCTAATTGGGACCAAGTTCTACCGTTTGTTACTTACGCATATAACACCGCGACACAGGCCACTACTGGATTCTCTCCATTCTTTCTCCTTTACGGGCGCGAGTCCCTGTACTATGGACACACTTTTTCCCTACCGCCCTGACGTTTTCGAATCTTCCCCGCTATCCGATGCCGTCACGTACGCAGAAGAATGCCGTCAGCTCGCCCGCTCTCTCACAACAGAAAATCAGTGGCAACAAAAATACCTCCGTGATACCGGCGAAGCTTCGTCATATCTCCCGAACACACTGGTGTTGCTCTGGGTGCCCTCCACAACCCCTGGCCTTTCAAAGAAGTTTCTTGCTCGCTACCACGGGCCATATAGGGTCCTCCAGCAAACATCTGCAGTCACGCCCTCTGCGGACTTGCGTCGCCGTGGTCGTGAAACAGTTCACGTGAACCGATTGAAGCCATTCTATGGCCCCGCTGTGCTTTCCGCGCCATAAGTCGCCAGGATGGCTCCTTTTTTTTACCCGGGGGGAAAATGTACTGTGATAGTCAGCACTTCAGCCATCGACATGCACCTGTGCGTTGTGCGGCGAAGATAAAGAAGAAGTACGCTGGGCTCGCCGTTGCAAGGTCCTGTCCTCACAGCTCTCCATCTGAGCGTCAATAAACGTCCTATTACATCTTCAATTTTTTATTTATCTTTCAGCCTCGATTTCTTACAATACTAATTTTGGTCAATACCACATAAAATATTTAAATATCCCCTACGCTTTCCTTGGCATCATCGACTGTTGGCTTCGTTCATTCATTCATGCATCATTATGAGCTCATCACCACCACCGTACTTTTCTGCTTGTAATGATGGACTTGAAATTCATTATGAGCAGTTTAGAATTTTCAATATCAATGTGAGTGACGTGGACATGCTTTAAATGTTTTGTCTCTCAGTGCATCGAGTTCTTTGTTTTGAAAATTGCAGGAAACTTTTCAAAACGTAACCAATGATCACAAGAGAGACATGACGCTCACAAAGAAAACTGAAAACAAAAAACGAAAACTTTATTAACAGAAAAGAAAACTTTCCAAAATTCTCCCTGAGGAAAAATCTGAAAAACTGAAGCAGTAGATTTCGCATGACAAGCAAAGATGTTTTTCTACTTCTCTAATATCCTTTGCTAAAACTCCGTTGGGAAATTATGAGGCACATAACCTCATCCTCACGATCGTATGGTACATTTAATGTAAATATCATATGTGAGCGTGACAATGCTTTGGAGCGCGCGGTTGTTTAAGATTATATAAATGAAGTATATACACGCAGAATAACGACTCTTCCCTATTTCACGAATCTGTACTTTGTTCCAGATGTGATTTCAGAGGCAGGGGCTCTGAATGGATTATTAAACCCTGAAGTAAAAAAAAACCATACCAGATAATATTGCCAAAGCTTTTATAAAGATCAATACAGAGTGGTGTTCTAAATAGACATAACACGTCACTGAACGAAAGCACATTACCAAATGACCGGAGTACGGCCAGAAATAAACCTATTCTCAAAAGTGAAGAAAGAACATACATTCTGAATTTTCGTGCGATATCTTTAGCATTTAAAGTATGCAATGATTTATGTAATATAATTCAAGAACATCTGGCAGATATATCCAATTAATGAACAGCGCAGCTTTAATAAAATATTTTCCGCTTGCACTCAGTACAAACAAATCGATTTTATGCAGGCAATATTTGAAGGAAATAGGGCTGGCGCTATATGTATGCACTTTATACGAGCCTATGCCGTTTCTGTTGATTCCTGCGTTCCCCCAGGGGCTGTTCTTGGGTTACTTCTTTTCTTTATTTTTACCAATAACATCGCCAAAATCTCCGTTTCCAGCACACTGTCGGATTGTATGTTACTTGAAAAGATGAGTACTGGTAAGGCTAAATTTCAAATAACTTGCGACCTCACTCAAGTAATAACATGACAAATGTTTGTTAATTATGATTGTTCATCCCTATAAATCAGAAAAAGAAGCATTTTCAGTTTAATTATGCTGATAAAAACAAAAGTCTCTCCGAAGGTTATAACTTGCTGAAAATTGTCCTTCGGATATGCGGTAATCTGCCCTGGACATAGCCCATTGACAACGTCGAAGCTAATAATGTCGCACGCAAACTAGTTTTCCCTCAAGAGCTCCTAGGCTCAGCCACCCGTCCCCTCCCCCCTCAAAGTAGGTTAACTTACACATAACACCAATATTTGTCCCACGTTTGAATTTCCCTATATAAACTGAGATCCTGTAACTAAATACAACATTGTTAAGCTAAAATTCTTGAGAAAGCAACTGGGTTTATTTATACCAAAACCAGGCAAACCGTTTCTCGCCTCCAGTCTTCGACCTATGTCCCTCACTTCTTGTGTCGGAAAATTAATGAAGCATGTCATTCATACACGACTAAGCAGCTTTCTGGAGGAAAGAGAGCTCCTGCCCAACTACATGTTTGTTTTTTGTCCAGGTCTGGCCACTCAAGATGTTTTATTGCAGCTAAAGCACTACATCCTTGATCCAAAAACTCGTGATACACACGCCATTCTTGGAGTGGACCTCAACAAAGCATTTTATAATGTAACACACTCTACCATTCTTAATAATCTGCAAACTCTACAAGTAGGCAGCCAGATGTATAACTACATAAGGGCCTTCCTCAGCAACGTAACAGCGACTCTCACATTGGACCCTCATACGCTTCCAAACATCAAGCTCGGTGCTCGGGGAACACCTCAAGAAGCGGTCCTTTCACCGACACTCTTTACGATTGCCCTTATGCATTTCCCAAAACCACTTTCTGAGATTGCAGACATACATTTCGCACTTTATGCGGATGACATTACTGTCTGGGCATGTCGAAGCAGTGACGCCATCATAGAGACTCACCTCCAAACAGCCCTCAACACTATTGACAACTACTTGAAGGAGAGAGGCCTATCATGCTCACCGTCTAAATCTCAACTCTTCCTTTACCGATCCAAATCCACAAATATTGATAGTCCACCTATCACTCTGACACTCGGAACACAACCGATTCCTGTAGTACTCAAATCAGAGTACTAGGAATGACTCTACTCCCATGGAGCACATGGAGATGTTATCAAAGCAGTCCAGACTCATGCTCATTAAAATGCTTTACGCATCCGTTGTGTAGCACCGAAAAAAAACAGGCCTTTATGAAAGAAATAGACTTCGCCTCACACAAGCATACGTTACCAGCAGAGTCGCATACGCTCTTCTATACTTAACCCTAACTAGCAAGGAACGTGATCGAGTGAACGCTTTACTTCGCAGTTGTGCAAAAACAGCCCTGCGCCTTCCTCCCAGCACCTCAACACTCCGCTTACGCAAACTTGGGGCCCATAATACGTATGAAAAACTCCGTGAAGTCACGCTGACAGCCCACTTTCGCATTCACCAGCAGTTGGCGCACTACTCACTTCTCTAAACATATCCCCAATAGGACTTCCATCTAAAGGCAACCCATTAAATCCGGCAATTCGCTCCAAAATTTTGGTACTCCCCCCCCCCCCCCCCCCCCCCCACCCATGAACCCAGAACGGGATGGAAAACGTAGAACTGCCAGGCCGCAAGCCTTGCAGAGACAATATGGAGAAGACCCCAGTTTAGCATATGTAGATGCAGCCACCTATGCAAACACCCATCGTAAGGTACTAGCAGTTACAAACCATCATGCAAAACGTCTCTCTGCTTGCTCAATTCTCACCGATTCTACAACAGAGGCTGAGGAGGCCGCCATTCCGCTAGCCATGACATCCACACCCGCTGCGAAAATAATTTCAGATTACAAAACAGCTATCCTGAGCTGTGTCGATGGTTTAGCGTGATCTAACACCCAGTGCCTTTTGCGTTTTTGGCAACTCCGACAATTTGTCACCCTTATTTGGACACCCGCGCATGCGGGCCTTCCCGGTAATGAGGAGGCTCACTCCCTGGCCAGAGGTCTCACTTTCCAGGCCGGGGAGGAACACTCTTCCTCAGATGCAGGGAGTGCCTGCTGTCCTTTCGTGACATCCTTACCTACCACCGCGAAAATAGGAGGACTTACGCACCCCCTGCCCCGAATCTTACAATAGCACAAGCTGCCCATCGGCGCAAGCTACAAACGCGCACAGCCCCATATCCCATCCTTCTCCACGCCCGCTTTCGTGACCAGTTTTCTTCTTTCTGCAAGCTCTATGGCAAACCTGGCGACTTTATACACACAATACACACATTACTTACATGCCCCTAATTCCCTCATCTTCCTTCACCAGAGATGGCCCTATATTACTGGGAGAAGCCACTCACCAGTACCTCCTATAAGGACCAGCGCAAGATCATTACATGCGCTCTCGCTCGGATAGCCCTCCAAGGGCTTTATTTTGCTTTGTAAGAGGGCCCTCCGTACATGGAGGGGGCTCTCAAATGCCATGTAGGGGGCAAGGCTCACCCTCTGCAATATTGGCAGTAAATGTTTCTACCACCTATCTACGACTCTTATAGCCGCCCATCTATCACTGCTCTTCTTAAGCAAAGTGGTTTCTTCCAATCTCTCACAGAGCATGTGGTGTAAAATTACTAATGAGATAAAAACTATCAGAAACTATTGGCACATCCAACATCATTTTGTTATCGTCTTAAGATAGTACAATACAATTATGCTAACATAATTACATGCATCAAGTTACAAATATAAACACTGCTTATCAACTGGAACGCTCATAAACTGAAATATGCGTACTGAGAATGCTGTAACAAAAACTGCAATATCATGGTTTAAAAATCTTCACTGTTTTATTACATGTTTTGTACGGGTAAATGTTTGTGTTTCTTATGTAATCCCGCAATTGTGTTCCTCACAATAAATATCTCCCTTTTGCTGCTTCCAGCATTTATATACTTGTTTATTGTGTGCCCGTCTTGCTAAGGTGTCGTCAAACATGACATTATCAATAAATAGGTAAATAAATATATAGAATATGGACAGTTTGCTCACCCACTTGCAGTGACGTAATACTTCGTTGCCACATTTTATGTCCTCTACGAAGCTCGGCTTCTTCGTTTGCTTTTTCAAAAGGCCGTTGAAATGCTAAAAAACCGTTCGTAGGTGTTTTCTTGGCAGCGTCAATAGAGGACTGGGGTGTGGAATCGGGGAACACAATCAGTCTGTTTATACTCTTCGTTCAAGAGCTGGTGGACCTCTGACGTCATCCTTTGAAGGTAATCTGACGACGTCATCCGTCGACGGCGTGCGTGGTCATGCAGCCATGCGCACCGTCGTGCAGGAGAACAAGTGGACGCAATCACAATTTCACTGACGCTTCTCTCTTGTTGCCTTTGCTGCGAAAAAGTATACGATTGCCGGTAATCAGTTTCAGGAAAAACTTAATTTACATAGCAATTACGATAGCTGTCTGAAAAAAAATTATCAATTGATTACAATATTCCTCAGAATTGTAATTATTAATAAGTAACCAATTACGTACAACTATGTGCAGTAGCACTATTCAGCATTCGATTAGCTGCGTTCTGATTTGCTTCCCGTCTCACCATGGTTAGCTAAATATTCATGTTTTGTGTTTCTTAAGGATAAAGAATGAGATATAAATCACATAGTAAAACTTTCAGATAGAACGAGATGAAGAAGATGGATGCGCAGTGCTCCTTCATACCATAGTAAAACTTTATCACAGATCACGAAAACATAAAAGTCTACGACGTCAAAAGAGAGCCTCAAAAGAGGGACAGCTTAACACGTTAGGAAGCCGCCTAATGAGATTAGTCATTTTTCCCGAAACCGAACCCGTTTCTGAGTGTATGCCACGTTAATCTTTACTTATATTTATTTAACAGCTGGTCGTTAACCGGCCTAATGTTTAGAAGGTAAGACCATTTATTGAGGTGCCGGTTTTCAGTTGAGACTGGGAAGAGATTTGATTGAATTGGTCGCAATATCAGAAAGAATTCAGTCAACGCTTTGTGCGTATATTGAAGAACCTGTACGTACTCGTCACTCACCCCGTACACGCTTTTCATTTGATTGCATTAGTCAGTTGACACGCAATAAAAAAACCTTTTGTAGAGTTGTATGTCAACCGTTGTTTTGTCCAGCCTTGTGCAAGACCATGGGCACTGCATCTTGAGGAAATATACAGCGCAAACAGAGACGACCGAGGAGGAAGTACAAAACACAAGCGCTGTCTCGCAACTAAAATGTATTCAGAAGGAAGACACGTATATAAAACGCCAGAAACACAGTGCATCTCTAGTAAACACAAGAGATAATCAACTTAAGATTGCATTGTATAGGATGCTATCTGCATAACCTACGACACATCAAGTGTTGTCTAAGAACCAGATCTATGCAACGTAATGGAGGGCTGACTGATGCACGGGCTTATTTTTTGGGTGATGAAAAGGCTTCCATAATGTACCTTGTGCGCTGAACGCGGTGTCGGTGCAGTACATCGGTTCTCACAAAAATCGTCTTACTTTCCTTTTATGTTTATTTTTGCGCACTTGGTGCAGTGTTTTGACCCTGCTGATGATGTCTTCTTATGTTCTTTCAGGCGAACATTTAAACACTGTGAGGTGTTTTCGATGTATATGTTTTGGCACGTAAGAGGAATGTGATAAAAACTCCGACCGCGCACAATACACAAATCCTGATACATGCCGCATTGAGCATTTGAAAATTTGTGGATTGTGCAACAGGAACATCTCTATAATGGCGAAAACGTTACTTCTTTGAATACACAGCGGGACTGAGCCGGTCAAATCGTGGTTGACAGAGAAGCGGATGTTTGATAAAGACGATCCTTCGCTTCGCTGTCAGTACAAAGGGCAGAAAACATGAACATATTCATTTTGAGAGATAATAAGCCGTATTTTCGTGGACGTCATACAAGGGTTATAAAAGGTTTTTGAACGACTTCAACACCATCAAGTACCCCGCGATTGAAAACCACGCTGCATTTAATGCGATAGTTTAACGGCATTGGGTCTGAATATAGGATGAAGAGGCGTCGCGATGCTCTTCACAGGGCAAGTTAGAGTGTACTTTCACGAGGCTATTGTAAGATATAATAAATTAATCTACACTGTGAATCCGGTAACCTGTGAGGCTGCTTCACCTTTATACTTTAACAACAATAAAAGTATTACCTTTGGTACGTGAGTCCAATAAGGCTGGAGCTTCCAGTGTTGATATTGATATCGTCTGCAATAAAGAAAAAACTGGCATTGATCTGCGAAATAGCTCTGCATAGGCCTTGGCTCAAAACCCGCAGAACGCATCTTTTTTGGTTTCGAATCTTTACTGGTACAAGAATTTGGAGCCTCCCAGGCAAAATCCAAACGTAGAGCTTGTAATCCTTCTAGCTTAAAACTCAAGTTTGAAGACAACGGAGGCTCTTTCGTAAAAGCTTTTCAAAGTTAATCACGCGATGCTTCCCTCAAAACCCATTAGCTAAAAGTGCACTCCATCATGCTGACTGAAAGCATTGCTTACCCATTAACTTCTGTTCCCGTGCCCGGGTGTGCTTTCATGTTGCTTGTGAATGCATTTCAATGATCTGCTTTTGCGCTCTGGCGACATCGAATCTAACCCGGGTCCGATGACTCGCTCCGAGACCTCCCTTGACATAGATAACCTGCCAGACAATCCGTCCGAACAAATGGAAGTTATGTTTAAGCTGCTTAAAGATGTACATTCTCGCACGTTGCAAAGCTCGGAAGATCAGGCCGAATTAGCCTCTGATATTAAAGACATTAGGAGTAGTCAGAAGAACATTGAATCAAAGTTAGCTGGCATGCACAAGAGGCTTGATGAACTCGAGAAAAAGACAAAGAAATTCGACGACATGTATCGGGAACTTTCATCTTTAAAGAAATCTGTAGAAGACCAACGTACTCGAAATGCTTTGCTGCTCCTGGAAGCCTTGACTAAGATTGTCGAAGTACGCCCCTCGAAACCAATTCAGCGTGCACATCGCCTGGGTGTTTTTTCAGACGGCAAGTGCCGACCAATCATAGCTAAATTTTCTGACACTAAAATCAAAGACAAGATATTAATCCTTCGTAACCAATTTAAAACTGATAACATCACTATCAGTGAAGATTTCTCAACCGGCTACGCGCCATGCTCGGAAAAAACTTTTTGATTTCGGAAATTATCATGCTGGCCCTCGCTCTTTTAAGATACGCTATAACAAGCTTCACACCAATAAAAAATGCTTCATGTATAACCCTACCACGGACACTGTTGAAGAAATCACGAAAATCGTGAAGAAAATGAAGAAATCGTGGCACGTGGCGAATTGTCTGGATCGGATTCTGTGGCTAGATCTTCCGCTTCACCGTAGGGTATCGCGATGAGTAGTGGACAGTCGATATCTGTTCTTTATACTAACGTCCGTAGCCTACTTAACAAGCATGCTTCTTTATCCTCTGCCATAGACACATGCGCAGCTGACATCATAGCGCTAACGGAAACCTGGCTCCTAACGCATGTTTCAGATTCCGAAATTTTCCACAACGCTCATCGCTACTCGGTATATCGTTGCGATAGAACAGCCAAACGTGGCGGCGGTGCTTTACTTGCGATTTCTAAAGACATTCCATCTTCATGTATCCCTGTCTTCAGCGAATTAGAACTAATTTTTGCGTCAATAGTGATAGGTCATCTTAAATTGATTATTGGCGTCTGTTACCGTTCTCCCACTTACTCTACATTCACTAACGACCTTCACGATGCTCTAAATCTTGTTCGCGCACGATTTCCTTCATCACCACTTTTTCTACTTGGGGACTTTGATTTTCCAGCTATTTTATGGACTGCTCAGCCGCCTTCTTCATCTCCCCCCTCGTAGCAAGCTAAACAATTCTTACAACTATGCAACATATTTTCACTAACTCAGTAACAAAAGCCACTAGGACGCTAAATAACGCTTCGAACATTCTTGATCTAATTCTAGCAACTAATCCAGAGTTAGCTACTAACATAACATATCTTCCAGGCATCAGTGATCATGTTCTGCTTAATGTTTTCATTACTATACCACGTCCAAAAGCGAAAAAAATAAACAAATCCATCCTAGATTACAATCGCGCCAACTTTGCCGCTATTAACCATGAACTGGGCATATTTGTTGACTACTTTATTGCGAACGTTGACTACTGCCCTGTCGAGGAAAACTGGATATCATTCAAAACGAAGGTTCACGAACTAACTGATAAGTATATCCCTAAAGCGCATCGTCACCTCTAATCCACAAGCACCTTGGCACAACTCTTACATCAGACGACTATCTAACAAAAAGAAACGTTTATACCGGCGCGCGAAGCTTTCACCATCTAATACGCGATGGGCGAAGTACAAGTCTGCTTCCGACGCTTAGGTCAACGCGATTAAACTAACAAAAAATAACTTTTTCTCTACCACATTACCAACTATTTTGAAAACGAGTGTTAAGAAATTCTGGCGCGTTATACACCCGGCGAATGATCCATTAATTAGACTACAAGATGCCTCCGGTAAACTTATCCCCAGTAATTTTTGTGCTTCCGTGCTGAATGACACATTCGTTGAAAGCTTTTCCTCCCCTTCAAGCGTTAATCTGTGGTGCGTGTATACAGCACCACAGGTTCCCGAGAATGCCACCTATAATAATCGATCCACCTGGCGTAGCCAAATTGATTCTTTAAAAAATGATTCTTCACCTGGTTTCGATGCGATTAGCGCTAAATTCCTAAAAAAATACTTGTGCCTATAGTTTAGTTATACTAACCAAACTTTTTCAAAAGTCACTCGACACAGCAAGCCTTCCTAACGACTGGAAAATTGGGAAGGTGGTTCCAATTCACAAGTCCGGTGGTAAGCACTCCCCTCAAAACTTTCGTCCCATTTCGCTCATAAGCACATGCTGCAGATTACTAGAACATATCATTTTGAAGCATGTCGTTACCTTTCTAGATGAGAGTTCATTTTTCACACCTGCGCAACGTGGTTTTCGTCAAACATACTCATGTGAAACTCAATTATTTGCCTTTACTGATAAGCTATACCACATACTTGACAACTCATCGTTTGCTGACTGCCTTCTTTTTTTTATGTTTCCAAAGCTTTTGATAAAGGTATGTCATAAATTGCTGCTACATAAATTGAGCCATCTTAATCTCAATCCTAACGTCTTCGACTGGATTAAATCTTTCCTTCTTAAGCGTTGGCAATTTGTACATGCTAATGACCCTAATTCACCGATTACTCACGTGCTATCTGGTGTTCCACAGGGATCGGTCCTCGGACCCCTCCTATTCTTAATCTATATTAATGACCTTCCTTCTGCCATATCCTCTAACATTCACCTTTTTTCTGACGATTGTGTAATATTTCGGGAAATAAATAACGTTAACGATACTGACACTCTCCAGTCAGACCTCAATTTGGTGTCAGACTGGTGCAATGCATGGGACATGGAATTAAACATGAATAAATGTAAAGCTTTGCGTGTTCCCCGTGCATCTAACGCTCTTCCTTCATATTATCTTAATGGCACTCCTCTTGACTGGGTAAAAGCATGCAAGTACCTAGGTATTCATATCACTAAAAATTTTACATGGTCTATTCATACTGACTACGTTATTAATAACGCTTACAGCATGTTAGGCTACCTACGTCGGAATTTCTCTGCCGCTCCCTCATCTCTTAGCTTTTACTTTATAAAACACTTATACGTCCTAAACTTGAATACGCATAATCAATATGAGACCCTACACATGAAAACTAGTCCAAAATAATTCCGTCCGCTTTATTGTTTCAAATTACAATCGTACGGCAAGCATCACAGCCATGAAATCTGACGTTTCACTCCCACCGTTACAATCTCGCCGTAAAATTGGTCGCCTAACGCTATTTCACAAGATATATCATCACGTTGCGCTTCACGACTGTTTCATATCACCCCCAGAATATATTTCACATCGCATCGATCACCGCCACAAGGTTGGCATCCGAACATGCCACACCAAATCTTCTTTTCAGTCATATCTTCCCTGCACATCTGTGGAATGGAACCTCCTTCCTCCCGATATTGCAGCCATTTCAGATAACAAAACCTTTCATGACGCAATAGCTAACAATGTTTATTCTGAAGGAATTTGATCATATGTTATATCTGTTTCCACTGTGTTGTGTACATTGATTTTATGTTATTTACGCTTTGTGAATGTTGTTTGTTTTATTCTGGAGGAATTTTATTTTATATTGTACTACTTGTTTTCACTGTGTTATATTCATTGTTCTGTATCCTAATTAATCCACTCCCCTCTGTAATGCCTTTGGCCCTGAGGGTAAAATAAATAAATAAATAAACGCCATATCTACTGATGATACAACTATTGCGTTCGCACAAATTAGCAAATACGTCTCTAATATCATTTAATTACACATTGCCGTCCTTCGGTGTTCGGCTTTCAGCTCGAGCTCCAGCAGCTTCAGGTTTTCACACGACGCATGCTTATTCATAACCGGTTAATTCAAAGACCGAATAAAGCATCTATACTAAATTTGATTTATTTATTATTTATTTATTTCACGCGCAAAGTACTATACGTAGGAGAAAGGCGATTCGCTATAATCAATAAAGACAGCAAAAGACATAATCTATTTTTGAACACAAAACAATACAGGTGCAAGTTATTACAGTTTACAATTTTTAAAAACATAAATGGTTTGATGAACAATAAGATGGGGGCACAAACAATACAATAAATAAAATAATTAAAATATACACAGTAGATAGGTAATTACAGCTGTTGTTTAAAATGCATGGGATTCCTTAGGCTAGATAATATTGTAGGTAAGGAACTGTAGTCTTGGCAGGTTCTTGGAAAATATGATTGGGCGCATGTTACTGTATTGCAGTGGAATGCGGAGACGTTTTCTTGGCGATCACGCCAATGAAATGTTAAGGGTACTGTGTGAATCTGTCTGCAGTGAGGTGTTGTATCGTGATTAATAATCTTAAGAAACAGATAAACTCGGGTGTGCTATCGGTATCTAGTTTTGATAATCTTATGAAACATATAAATGCGGGTGTGTTATTGGTGTCTAGCTTTGGCACGAGGTTTGAAAATGATTTCATTTGTGTGCGCCTAGCGCAACGATTGTAGTTATAGACAAAAAAGTGCGCGGAATGGCTCCGGACAGATTCCAACATATGTGCCAGTGTGACGTGTTCAGAATCGCATAAATATGAACCATATTCCATTTTTATTCGTACATTGCTGGTTTAGAATACTTAGCTTAGTGATGGTGGTTAAACAAGTGTCTTCGAAAGCAACCCAGTGTGTTATTTGTTTCGAATGCCATGTAATTTCTAGGACAGTATACTGATTATGTGGGCGGCGACGAATTGGTAACGTGTTACGTTTTCAGGTGAGTGACTGTCACGAGAATATGTAGGCATGTTGTATTCCAAACTTCTGACTCGCAAAGCTTATTTTCATTTTCGAGGAAGACAACAATCTTCATTTTCGAGGAAGACAACAATCATATATGCTATTTAGAAGGATCTGGAGAGAGTGCTATATAGGAATCCTTATAGTTATTTTATTTTAAGTCATGTTACCATCAGAAAAAAAAGAAATTTTACATGTAACAGTAGTACCTGAGTCTTTTATATTGGGATAAAAAGCAATTGGCCAAGTACAGATCTTTGACGAACCCCACAACACTTGTTACGCATAAGCTTTCCGCTATATGTAGACCAGACGCAACCATGAACTTACACTAAAACTGAAACATGGCACGGCCGCTCCGGGACGCAACGGGGTTCAAGAACTGCAAACTAGATGAGAGATACGGATTGGCGACAAAACATCTTTCTTGAACTGCACCGCACCACCGTGAGGCCAAACGTTTGATGTTCACATGCACGATTATCACGCAAATACTCGAGAGCAGAGCTCAGAGCTATAAAAGGTGAAATGGGAGCCTTCGCTATCTGGAAGGAACCAGTCTATGGCACTAAGAATAATACGTTTTCAATTAAAGAGCTATAACGCTTTAAACGTGGTTGCAAATAGTATTACAGTCATTAAGCATTTCATTGCTCTGAAATGTTTTGCTTTGGAAATGAGCGGGGACACCAACGATGCATGAAGTAGAAGTCGGTATCAAAGACTGCGTAGAAGACGTCAAGGTAGCATAGCAGCTCATTTACTGCCATTTTAGAAAATCAAATAAATTTAATTTACAGGAATAAAGAAAGGACAACAGGGAAAAGTCTTTAATTTGGAGGAAGACTCATCTCCCTTGGCAAGCGTAGTAGTCCTTGACAAATGGATTTTGTTACCACAGTAGCTCAAGCGCCAAACTTGTTCTCAATTAAATGAAGTCGTTCGACGATATGAGGCCGTGAAAAATCTTGGGCTACCACTAAAGCACTCACTGCGGATTTTGTACCATACCTACGGCAATGAGTTCCTCCGACATTACCATCGCTTCGACTCAACGCCATAGGAGGCATACGCCGTGCAATATTTTAGACCATATCACCATTTGGGATACAAGAGGTAACGCAAAACATGTTCAGTATGCATTACAGATGCCTCCAGTGTTGTGGACACTACGTAACCGACAGCGGCTTCACTTGTTCTACTAAGTCACAACTCGCAGCCCTGCACTCTGGCGGCATCAAATACCTATTTAGGCCAAAGACAATAGTAGAACCATTCCTGAAGCAAATGCAATTCGCGTCATTGGCTTGCACGCCGATAACAAAGAGGTCAACGCGAAAGCTATCACTAAGCTCCACGCCGCATGTGAACAAGTCAGTAGAATGATCCCATGCATTACGCCCAAATTAGTGGCATAAGAGAGGCTGACCCGCTCGGAATAATCCAAGCCTTGATCTTCGGCTTTATGAGCTACGTAACCCGTGCCTCGAGCATCTCTTGATCATCCCTGGCAAGGCCTGAAAGCGGGTTCTAGAACTACCTCTCACCGCATCTAACGACCAGCATCCAACTAATGGCATCAACAACATAGATAACGAGCTATACGCTCTCCTTCTAGCACAAACTTTCCGTCTCTGCAGTGCTGCCACCTGCCTTCAAGCGCATCAATAGCTCACCATTAGCCTGCACTGCATCAAGCAATAGAGAAAGGACATACACCGAGCAGGGGAATATTCCAAACTACGATCCTTCCACTCAACATGGATCTTAATATCACCAGCCATGACGCACTGTGGGAGCCCTGGGCGATGACAAGAACTACTAAAATTAAGGTATCTTCACTGTGAATACCGCGAGTCCCTTGGAGGGCGCAACAGAGTAGAGATCCCTCGCCTAGGTCATACTGTAACGGGACTAACGGTTAGAGCATAAGGCAACACACATTGAAAAGAGGCAATTACATTAGTTCCAACACAAATCGAATCAACACATATAGTTAGCGATTCCCAAACTGTCCCCGGAACTAACATGCGATGCTCATTTTCTCCTTTCGCCGGCAAAGGTTTGAACCAGGCTATACACAGCTCCACATAAAGAGAAGTAATATTGACACAAGTTATGAAGGGGTAGAGAAAAATGAGCGTGCACATGTGGAGATCCGAACATTCGTTTCCCGAGATCCCTCCCCATTCCCTTGATATAAACACACGCGTCCCTTACAACACACTAAAAGATACTCCAAGACGTCTACTTACCGAGATAACACTCTCAGCACCAGTCAAAAGGACTGGATAAATCAGAGAAGTGTTACATAGGGATTTTACAATATCTGTCCTCCTACAGCCCTGCTATGCGGAATATAACCATCTGATATTTTTTTCACTTAAACGCATATTTTGTGTTAGAATTAAAACCTTTAACTCATGGTACGATCTTGCCATGCAAACCAAACATTACCTAGTCAAGAAACACCGAAATGGGTAAATATAGAGATCGCCTCGCCTAGCTAGCTCTGACTTTGCGATAGAAATGTCCTTGATAGTGACCGCTTGGGAAGCGGGTTTGAGCCAACGGAGCTGGATGATATCTCTTTATACGCAGTATATACTGTTTTTTATACTACCAATTGAACAGTCGCCAAGATATGGGGAGCGATGAGCTGAATAGTCCAAATTTCCGGGGAAATAGCGAACGTTTGGAATATCCTCTTTTGTTGCGTGGCTTTCGGAAATATTTGCTAGCGCAGGAATCGTTTACAAGTCACACATTTCTGCGACGAAGTAGAGTCAGTCTTCGAACCTTTATATTCGTACGAGTCTCTGGGGGGGCTCAAGGTCATATTTCAAGCCTGAACATATGTATGGAGTATGCCTAGCGTACAACAGATGGCGCTTTTTAATCATCCTAATAGGCCTTTAAAAAAAACAAAAAAAAAAAACAATAGGCATTGCTGACATCTTTAAAAACAGGCACATGACCAGCTACCGCTGTTAACCCCTTATTCGTATAATAAAAATACTTAGAAGAACGCAGTGTATTTGACTAGGTCAGCGGAGAAATAAAGCACGCAACTTATTTCCATAGAGTTTCTTATTTCGACACCCTTTTGCCAAAATTCGTTATACTCCAGTATCTGAAGACCTCCCTTTCAATACTCTACTAGGTTCTCATGTACTGCTGTCACGAGGCGGTCTTTTTATTTGTCAGTTTCTAACTTTAATCTTTATTTGATATGTCAAACTTTGTGACTCCAGCGCAAAGATATTTTTACTGCGAGCCAAACCTCCAATAGAAAGGAACTATGTGCCTCAGGGTATTTATGTGCAGTAATTATTCATGCCAGACATGAATGGCACGTGCTTGACGGGTCAGTGTTCACGGATTCAGGCGAAAATGAAAACAAGAAGCTAGAGGTCTGAACTGTCAACCCTGACCGCCCTGTCATGCACGTTCTAATTAAATATTTGAAATTCGGCAAAACAGAAATGAAAAGCGCAACTCATGGTTATTTTTTTACATGAACTGAAGCCTTTTCAGCACGCACGTATTCGGCGCCTACTTTTTGTTATCTTACTTGTGTTTTGTTTTTAATTATGTACAAGACAGCAATATTACGTTCTCGGCCTCGTCCTCACTACTCAAACTGACAATATTTCACCCCTTCCGTGGATATAACTAATAGACAGCGCTTATCGTAGTTGCCTATGATCCCCTAGAAATTAAATAAACCATTGACATTTTGCGACAAATGGCTTTT
>JAJIZL010035581.1:0-30891 GCA_023969395.1 Amblyomma maculatum
CGAATCCAGGAGAAGTACTACTGGCCGCGACTGCCTGCCGAAGTTGCTCACTACGTGAAGACTTGTCGTGACTGCCAACGACGCAAGATGCCGCCTATCAGGCCAGCAGGACTACTAAACCCGATTTCGTCCCCAGACCTGCCCTTTCAACAAATTGGGATGGATCTCCTCAGCCCCTTTCCAGCTTCGTCTATGGGTAACAAGTGAATCATCGTGGCCACTGACTGCCATGCCCGTTACGCCGAAGCAAAAATACTACCAAATGGTACCGCGGCTGAAGTCGCCAAATTTTTTGTCGAACAAATTCTTTCGCGACATGGCGGCCCAGAAGTGCTCATCACGGACAGGGGAACGGCACGGCAGAGTTGACGCGAGCCATCCTGGAATACAGTCATACAAGCCGTCGACGAACAACTGCGTACCATCCCCAGATCAGTGGCCTTACGGAGCGCCTGAACAAAACAATAGCGGACAAGATCTCCATGTACGTCGACGCTGAACACAAGACCTGGAACGACATCTTGCCGTACGTGATCTTCGCGTATAACATGGCAGTCCAGGAGACGACCAGAGCCAACCCGTTCAAGCTTGTGTATGGCAGGGAGGCCACGACGACACTCGACGCAATACTGCCGCACGTAACCAACAAGGACAACCTTGACGTCGCCGCCTACCAGCAGCATGCAGAGGAAGCCCGACGTCTCGCACGGCTGCGTATCAAAGACCGACAGCCCACCGACAGCCGACGATACAACTTACGACAAAGCCACGCAGAATACAATCCAGGAGACCATGTGTGGGTTTGGACACCAATTCGCCATCGCGGTCTAAGCGAATAGTTGTTGTGTCGATACTTTGGGCCGTACAAAATCAATCGCCGCGTCGGACCACTGCACTATGAAGTCATTCCCGACGGAACGTCAGCATCACAACGGCGACGCGCACGCCCAGAAATTGTACATGTTGTACGACTGAAGCCATATTACGCACGTTAAAGAATCGGTGGTGTTTAAACTTTGCATTGTTTATGTTTAAGTTGCTTTGTTTCGGAACATCGAGGCGATTTTTTTTAAGGGGGGGGGGGGAGTAATGCCGCGAAACCTTCAAAACTGTATTTGTTGTTTTTTTAACAGCCGCCGGCATGCGGCCTTATCACTGTGATTCTGGCACGCGTATCAGTTCCGTATCCCGTGTTTGTTCATGCTCGTTGTCGCGATACGACGCGTCATCATTTTCTTTGTCGCGAAAGATGCGCCGAGATTTGTCTCGAAGATTCCGATCACTTGCATATGTTTCCACAATGTTCCAGGGTGCACTCGTAGCAGTTTGCGAAGTCATCTTGATTGTTCTGAGCAGCCTTTAAATTGAGCGTTGGCGAGTGTGACGGGCATTCTTTGTTCGACGATCGACGAGCACGTTTGTTGCTATCGCCGCCGAGTTGCTTAGTTCTTTTGCGGGCGCAAGTCTGCCCAATAAAGAGTTTCTTCAGTGCAATCATCGACCCTCCATTTCTGTCGTCGACCTTGTCACCACTACGTGACAATATTCTAGTGGACATCAAGAAGAAATGGGCATGGGTAGGGCATATATTGCGAAAAGAGGATAACCGATGGATGCTTAGGATGACAAATGGGATTCGAAGCCAGCGAAAATGTAGCAGTGGTCTGCAGAAACATAGGCGGGCGGATGAGGTTAAGAAGTTCGCAGGGATCAAGTGAATGCAGCTAGGACAGGACCGGATTATTCGGAGGAATTTGAGATAGGCATGCGCCCTGCAATGAGTATACTTCGGCTGATGATGATGATGATGATGATATGTTCGGTGTGGAGAGCCCCGTCAAGTGTTTCTATGCCTTTAGCTTCGATCTCCTTATACAAGTATTAAGTAATAACGCTTCAAAAATGGTAAAACCAAATTACAGTCGGTCGATGTTTTTTGATGGCGAACAATCCTAACCGATGCATGCACGTTAAAGATCCCCAGGTGGTCGAAATTTCAGGAGTCCTCCACTACGGCGTCTCTCATAGCCTGAGTCGCTTGACCTCCCCATCTTTAGATTTCAAAATGTTATCATGTCGGTGATTGAGAGGCACAATGCGATTTTTCATAGCAGTTAAATATTCAGAGGGTAGAGTAAGGCAGTCTTGCTTTGGAGGGCTGAATTTTAGCTCGAGATCTCCACTCGGAAGCAGCATTTTTGCATGTGAACGCAATCAAAGATAGTAAGAGCGAAAAGGTGTGGGGTATGGAAATAGCAGCAAGCAAACGTTGTTTTGCGATTGTTTTACGATAACTGACGGAATTACACCAACCTGGAGGAAAAAAACTGAAGTGATTTTGGTCGACTGATATTGCTTCTGCTATTCCATGCACACCGAAGAGAGCCGGCTTGAACAAGCTGCATTAAAGCCTGATGTGACGTTGTCAATGTCACGTGCGATATCTTCAGTGGTTCTAGCTTCGCTATATAGGATCGAACCTGATCCCAGTGAATGGGAGGAACAGCATCCAATAATGGACACACATCGTCTGGAGACAATCGCTGTGATGCTCCCGCGGAGAGAAGACACTAGCCGCCGGCGGCGGCTATACGGATAAAAAGCCAAGTAGTTTTGATAGACGAACATTTCTGCTGCCATTCCATGCCCACATTACACGTTCTTGTTATTTGAAATGATTTTCGAAGACCAGTTTTAACGCGAAAATTAGAAGAACGTAAAGAAACAATAAAAGTTTTGTGAGAACTGGCGGTGTCAAACAGGGCTCCTTCGCAGGGCCAATCGAGCACCCAAACACTCCTCCGCAGAACCGCATTGCTTCTCACCCCATAAAAGTGTATGTTATGTATGCATTGCTTTATTACTTTCAGCTAATATTTAGGGGCGCCATTGGGAAGAAACTAATTATGAAAATATTAGTTAAGCGATTAGCAAAGAAAATTTCTCCTTTGCTTACCTGCGACGCGGCGCTGATTGGAAAGTTTGTTTCGATCATACGGTGCTGCCACAACATAAGGCGCGAACCGCCACCTGACTGGATGCCTTAAATATCACTCATTGTCTTCAAAGCATTGCGCTTTAAACGCAATAGCGTTGAAATCTTAAATCGAAGCCTCATCGTCCTTCAATTTTATTGCGTAATGTTAACCGTCATCTACCTGCGGTAATCTATCCAACAGCCTAAGGAGGTACCGGAGGTTCTTCAAATCATATAGCAACATTTAATTTTCCTATTTTTACCGCTATAGTTCATGACAAAACATAAAACCTGAGTGCGATTGCTTTCACCTCTATTTAAACAAACTGCAGAAAGCACATCGCCACGACCAGGCACACGACCGTCTTCGCAAAGAAAAACTACAACTCTTACTAAGGTGCCAGGAGAAATGAGCCCACACGGAGAAATATGTACGACCCCGGGCGCTATGACTGGACCTGGAAGAACCTGGAGAAAAAAGCGGCAGTCGACCTCAGTTGCGACCGCCACCACGAATATAACGACCGCAAAAAAAACTAGTTTGGGGATGACCACCAGGGCCCTAATAAACATGACAACCGCAACCAGAACCAGCTCGGCAACAGTGACAGCAAATGGGGCCTTAACACCGGCAACGCCCTATGCTTCCAACACCTCAAGTAAGCGCAAGGAGTATATGCGATGGGCTCTTTTTATTCAGTTTTTTTTTATTGATTGAGGAAGTACCGCCAGAGTGAATATTTCAGTTGCTGAAGATGTCTTAAGTTGAACATGCGACAGAAACGATACCGCTCCAAATGGGGAAAAATGAGGAACTTTAGGTCTGCATGTTGCGCCTGAAACACTGTCTAATAGAAAAATGTTCCGAGTTTGTGGTGTGAAGCCTTCATTCGGACCCAGCGAACAATATTTTTTGTTGTATTGTATTAATTAATTGTGTTCAGGTCTGTACGCACTGGCTCGTTTACTCTAGCGTATCAAGTTGGCTCGGCGACAGCCTCTCGAAAAAAGAAAATCTTCATTTCTTTAAAATAGGACATATTTAGGGGAAGCTTTGGCAACTATGGCGCACTTTCCGCTGATACCTCACCACAATCTTCTATTTCAGGCACAGATTTATTAAGAAATCTATTCCCGTTTGTGTGCACAATCAATATAGATCGATACACAATCGACATGAAGTTACCAGAAGATGGCGTTTGTGACTTTCTTTTCATCGACGGCTTGTACAGGGACGATAAAAATAATACTTTAACGACACCTATTTACAATTGCACCTCGGACATAACAGATTTCTTTATGCTGGAAAAAAAGCTTTTTTTCAATGCAACGAAAATTGGCCTAGGCTTTGATACAAGGTAAGCGTCAAGAATTCGTGCTGGCTATCGTGTGTTTCAACGCTGTCATATTCACTTAGTGTTCAATTCTTGAGGAAGGCGAGAAGGCGATAAAATATACCCTATTTGAAGCGTTTCAAAAGTGGAGAAGCGTAAACAGTAACACAAAATATAGTAAAGTTCCTTGTTGCATCCACTCTGTCTAATTCGTTGGCGCCTCTTAAACACGCTGTTAAGAAATAACTAGTTTCATAAGTGGGCATGGATTCGTCAAGCATATTCGGTTGACAGTGGTGCAAATAACTGTTCAGTAACTCAAAATGTCACAGACATCTTAATAGAAGGTAATAAACAGAAAGTTTGGGAAAGTGCATGACTTCGACAGGAAGTTGCTCACTAACATATATATTTGGATATCCAGTATTGTAACAGCAAATATACCCCAACGATTCGAGCTCCTTATTGTCAAAATGTAAGAAAGACCTCTTCGGTTTTAAGGCACTGCTAACTACTGATTAGGTCCATAGACACATTTCACCACGGCTCGAAAGATTCCCTTTCTATAAATGTAATCGTCATGATCCGTGCTATACAGGATGCCTTAAGTTCTGCGGTCGCCCAAAGTTAATCCGAGTTTGCGGGACGGCAATCAATTAATATAGATAGCATGCAAAGAGCAAAGTCAGCAACCAATAAAATGTCAACATAACGCAACACGAGTGCAACCTGCGCTTACTGTTCCTTCGTTTTAGGCATATCAGACTGAGAACCTAGTCCCAGCGACGCTTATTAAAGCGAAAGCCTTACCTGGCTTATGGAGGAAATCTCGCGTCAAAGAGAACTGTCCGTGAGATCCGGCCACGAGATATATCCGCGATGTCTATTCTTTGGAAAATAAACTGAATCTGAGTTGATTTGATATATGCGAGATGTGCCTGAGAGATTCCGCGATATTCATTGGGGTTTTGTCTAACCTATAAGAAAAAAAAGCACCTGTAATAGGGCGTTTATTGACGCTCAGATGGAGAGCTGTGAGGAGAGGACCTTGCAACGGCGAGCCCAGCATACTTCTTTGTCTTCGTCGCACAACGCACTGGTGCATGTCGATGGCTGAAGTGCTGACTATCACAGTACATTTTCCCCCCGGGTAAAAAAAAAGGAGCCATCCTGGCGACGTATGGCGCGGAAAGCACAGCGGGGTCATAGAATGTCTTCAATCGGTTCACGTGAACTGTTTCACGACCACGGCGACGCAAGTCCGCAGAGGGCGTGACGGGCTCAACTACGTAGTTGACTGCAGGTGTTTGCTGGAGGACCCTATACGGCCCGTGGTAGCGAGCAAGAAACTTCTTTGAGAGGCCAGGGGTTGTGGAGGGCACCCATAGCCACACCAGAGATTTCGGGAGATATGACGAAGCTTCGCCGGTATTACGGAGGTATTTTTGTTGCCACTGATTTTCTGTTGTGAGAGAGCGGGGGAGCTGACGGCATTCTTCTGCGTACGTGACGGTATCGGATAGCGGGGAAGATTCAGAAACGTCAGGGCGGTAGGGAAAAAGTGTGTCCATAGTACAGGGTGGCTCGCGCCCGTAAAGGAGAAAGAATGGAGAGAATCCAGTAGTGGTCTGTGTCGCGGTGTTATATGCGTAAGTAACAAAAGGTAGAACTTGGTCCCAATTGGAATGGTCGGTGTTCACGTACATAGCCAGCATGTCACAGAGAGTGCGGTTGAAACGTTCTGTCAGTCCATTCGTCTGAGGGTGGTACGAGGTAGCGGTGCGGTGTATAATGCGGCATTCTTTCAGGAGAGCCTCAAGAGCGTCTGATAAGAAAACGCGTCCGCGGTCACTGAGCAGTTCGCGAGGGGCACCATGGCGAAGAACCAGGTTTTTCAGAATAAAGGCAGCCACGTCGCGTGCGGAAGCAGAGGGCAATGATGATGTCTCAGTGTAGCGGGTCAGATGATCCACTGCCACGATAATCCAGCGGTTGCCAGCTGAAGTTGTAGGAAGGGGACCGTATAGATCTATGCCGACAAGAACAAACGGACGGGCAGGAGAGGGCAACGGCTGCAACGAAGCAGGAGAGTTGAGAGGAGTTTTTCGGCGTTGGCAAGACTGGCAAGAGCGGACAAAATGGCGGACAAAGCGGTACATTCCACGCCAGAAGAAGCGTACACGCAAGCGCGTGTAGGTTTTCAACACTCCGCCGTGGGCGCATTGGGGATCAGTATGGAAAGCAGCACAAATTTCGGCGCGGAGATGACGGGGGATGACTAAAAGCCACTTCCTTCCGTCGTGAAGATAATTGCAGCGACAGAGCAGCCCGTCACGAATTGAAAAACAGTGAGCTTGGCGGGCAAGCGCCCTAGACAAACGACCTGGAGAGTGACTTGAAAGAAAGTCCAGAAATGTAGATATCCACGGGTCGCGCCGCTGTTCCGTGGCCATGTCGATAGTGGCAAGCGAAGACAAATCGTAGGCGCAGATCTCATCAGACAACGAAGAGGGAGGCAGCGGTGAGCGCGAAAGAGCGTCCGCGTCAGTATGCTTGAGGCCTGAGCGATATATGACACGAATGTCATATTCTTGGAGGCGAAGAGCCCAGCGAGCAAGGCGGCCGGACGGGTCCTTGAGGGACGCCAGCCAGCACAGAGCGTGATGATCAGTGACCACATAGATTGGTCGGCCATAGACATGCGGACGGAATTTGCCGATGGCCCAAATAATGGCCAAGCATTCTCTTTCCGTAACAGAATAATTGGACACTGCCTTGGTCAAGGTGCGGCTTGCGTACGCCATCACATAGTCTCGGATACCAGGTTTGCGTTGGGTGAGAACGGCGCCTATCCCAATACCGCTAGCGTCAGTGTGAATCTCAGTTGGCGCATTCGGGTCGAAGTGGCGGAGGATGGGAGGCGAAACTAAAAGACGGCGTAAAGTGTTGAAGGCGTCATCACAAGCAGGTGTCTGCGGTGAGGTCGGAGCTACCGGAGAGGAGCTGGATGAGCGGAGCAATAATAGAGGCGAAATTTAAGATGAAGCGGCGAAAGTAGGAGCACAGGCCGATGAAACTTCGTAGCTGCTTCAGTGATTTTGGGCGTGCGAATTCGGCAACTGCACGAAGTTTGGTGGGATCGGAAAGAATGCCATCCTTAGACACGACATGACCTAGAATAGTTAGTCGGCGAGCAGCAAAGCGGCACTTCGTCAGATTCAGTTGGAGGCCGGCGGTAGCGAGACAAGTGAGAACGTCCTTCAGACGGAGCAGGTGGGATTGAAAATCGTTAGAAAAAACTACGATATCATCGAGATAGCAAAGACAGGTTCGCCACTTGAATCCACGAAGCACAGTGTCCATGAGGCGTTCAAATGTGGCCGGGGCGTTGCAAAGCCCAAAGGGCATGACGTTGAATTCATATAATCCATCTGGTGTGATAAAGGCAGTTTTAGAGCGGTCAGCGTCATCCATTGGTACCTGCCAGTAGCCAGATCGTAAATCCAACGAGGAGAATAACTCGGCGCCCTGCAAGCAGTCCAGTGCGTCATCAATGCGTGGCAGAGGATAGACGTCCTTGCGCGTGATCTTGTTGAGCCTTCGGTAGTCGACACAAAACCGGAAGGAGACATCTTTCTTAGATACCAACACAACTGGAGACGCCCAGGGACTGTGGGACGGCCGAATGACACCACGACGGAGCATGTCGTCCACATGATCAGCAATTACTTGGCGCTCCGAAGCCGACACGCGATAGGGGCGCTGGCGCAAAGGTGCGGTTTTGCCGGTGTCGATGGTGTGCTCTACGACAGACGCGCAGCCCAAGTCAGTTTGAGGAAGGTCGAATGAAGAAGCGAAGTTCTGCAAGAGGGCGACAAGCTGATCACATTGCGCAAGTGGAAGATCAGCATCAATAGCTTGTTGGAAAACGTCGGAGGGTGTCGAAGCGGTCGCAACATCGTAAGAGCACAAACTAACGTCGAAGGAGGGTGTTGAGTCAGCAAGAGTGGTGATATGACCGGGATCAAGCTCTTAAAGACGTCCAATGCATTCGCCACGGAGCAGGACTGCTGGGCAAGAAAATGGGTTCGAGGCGTAAAGTGCACTCTTGCCGTCTTGAATTTCGAGAACTGCGAACGGAAAATGAGGCAGCGATGACGGGAGGCGGCTTCGGAAGGTGTAAAAATCGCAGCCAAAGGAGTTACCCACTCACAAGATAGTGGTACGAGGGCAGCAGAAAACGGAGGAATGTCGGTGTCATGGGCGACAAGAAGTTTTGCAGTGCGGGGAGGGGTATCACAGAAGGGGGCATCACAGAGGGGGGCCAAGGCAATTTGCGCACGAGAACAGTCAATAACGGCCTGATGAGTCTATAGAAAATTGTATCCGAGGGTGATATCATGCGAGCAGTTCGGCAGAACAATAAACTCGATGGGGTACAAGACGTCTTGAATGAGCACAAGGGCTGTGCAAGATGCGGAGGGTTGAATGTGCTGTGATGAGGCAGTGCGGAGCGAGAAGTCGGAAATCGGAGTGGTCACTTTGCGAACTCGACGGCAGAGCGCTTCACTGATGACGAAGACGGCTGCACCGTTATCGACGAGAGCGAGAACTGTGGCGCCTTCTACAGAAACTTTGATAACATTAGCGGGACGACACGGAGGACTTGAGGAATTCGAAACAAGCGCAGTTCTTTCCCCCGGAACTGCGACTGTTAGTTTCCCTCACCGGTGCTGGTAGGACATCGCAGCATTGGAGAAAGCGATCGGCGCCGAGGAGAATGTGATCGACGAGTGGCATAGGTTTGGCGATCTTGTGAGACAAATTGAGAACCGGGCGGAATCATTTGCGAGCGTGAGTCGGTATCGTACGGGTAAAGTCGAATGTCAGGCTGTGAAGGTTGGAGGCGCTGGCGACAAAGGCGTGCAACATGGCCCGGCCGACCGCAGGCATAGCAAATCGGAAGGTTGTCCGTAGTACACCAAGGTTTCATAGGATGTGGGCGGAACCTTGAGGGGGGGGGGGGGGCTTGGAAGGAAGGCTCAGCATGCGGCGGTGAACGGTAGGCAGGTACCTGCACATAGGAGCCAGACGTGGGCGAAGGTCGTGACCTAGCCGTTACTTGGGCATACGTGAGAGGTGCCGTCACAGGCGGCAGCACGGGGTTGGACGGCAAGACATCAGCGACGTGTTCTTGCACGCCACGGCGTATAATAGGGGCCAAAGATGGAGCCAGTTCAGGAACGAGGCGGCCCGAGTCTTGAAAATGGGGAAGGAGTGAGAGTTGACGTGCGACCTTTTCAGGAATAAAATCTTTGATCTGTTGATTCAGCGGGCTCCCTTCAGAAGTTCGCGAACCACCCAGGGTTAATGCGGATACGCCTTCGTCGCACACACTGGAGCGGCGCCTAGAAGCGCGCCGCTTGCGGAGCTCGTGGTAGCTCTGGCAAAGCTTGACAATTTCACTAACGCTGGTGGGATCTTTCGCTACCAGCATCTGGAAGGCGTCCTCAGTAATGCCCTCGAGGATGTAGCGGATTTTGTTCGCTTCCGGCATGGCCGGGTCGACTCGTTTGCAGAGATCAACGATGTATTCTATGTAGCTGGTAAAGGCCTCATCAGCGCACTGAACACGATCGTGTAAACGTTGTTCGGCACGAAGCTTACGCACTGCCGGGCGGCCGAATACTTCCGCGAAATTCTTTTTCAATGTCGACCAAGATGACAGGTCAGCCTCATGGTTGCGAAACCAGAGGTTCGCCACGTCCGTCAGATAGAATATGACGTTACTGAGCTTGTATTAGTCATCCCACTTGTTGTAGCTGCTTACTCTTTCATACGATGACAGCCAGTCGTCGACATCTTGATCGGCCGTGCCACTGAAGTGGCAAGGGTCACGCTGGCGCACGACGCCAGAACACATGATCGTGGTTGAAACAGCCGGCAGCGTCGAAGTGGACTCGTCTTGCATACCGGTCGTAGAGGGCAGTGTACGGCGTCGCAGTTCCAGTTTGGATGGGATCGTTTCCGGCACCTCCGCCAATTGTAATAGGGCGTTTATTGACGCTCAGATGGAGAGCTGTGAGGAGAGGACCTTGCAACGGCGAGCCCAGCGTACTTCTTTGTCTTCGTCGCACAACGCACTGGTGCATGTCGATGGGTGAAGTGCTGACTATCACAGTACACACCTTACATCGAGATTCGAACTTCCACCCTACGATTTCCTTCCGATCGCCTGCATTTCAATAAATGGACTTGAAAAATCACAATATCATGACTTACGAACAACATACACTCGCGACGAAAAGTGGTATACAACTCTTAAAAGATGCCGGGAAAACTGCACTCTAAATCCATCTAAAATAGCCATCTAGAATAAAGACAATCGTTGCGAAGCCCATTTAATCGATATACTTGTGTCGCTGTCCCTGTCGCTCTTGCTAGATAGCATTCTCATGCAGTCTTCGCGATCGGTGCCAATGGCTAAGTGTTTTGTGCTTTTCTCAAAACAGTAGATGTCTATACCCTCACTGCACACTACTTACAGCTCCAGTTTCGAGGTGGTTAAGGGCATTGTTACGACCGTGCATCCGCATTTGCGCGCTCTATTGTTCGCCTGTGGGCATGGATACGTGTTGTGGATATGTGGTGATGGTCCAATGGCTCTAAGTGAGCCTGTTTCCAGGAATCCTGTTTTGTAAGCCTGTTTTGCTTTGTGGAGGCCTGCAAATGCCAAATTGACCCTGTCAAGAGAACGTCTGGAAAAACACAAAGAAACGTCCCCCTGCGGGAAATGCAGGAAGTGCTTTCTTTCTTTTGTTCACCCTTCCAGTCGAGAAGCCCTATCTTCCAGTGAGGAATGTCTACTTTCCAAAGGAGACGACAGAGTGACATGTCCGCTGACGTGCAGGACAAGAAAGGAGCATGACGCATACAGCCATTAAGTGATTTCCCAGGAATGCAGGAAAGATTTGCAATTGTCGAAAACGGACAATGCTGGGAGCGTATGCGGCCCACGTGCACTTGGGTTTCTGAGAAGTAAACCCACTTGTCAGAACCAGCCTGTGGTTTCTTTGCTGAAGAATAGAAATGTACCTCCTCTCCTCGCCGTTCCCAAGCTTTTCCCGCCAACAAGTGATCACGCCCAACGAATTAATGCCGGACCAGTCAGTGCTTCAGACCATCAGTGCAGTGATGTGTTCGATTGGATGCCGATATCTGAGGGGCGTGCCCTGGATTTGGTTGGTCAGCATCTTCAGAGAGGGGCTGGACATAGGGGGTTTTAAGGACGCTGCAGAGCACGAAATGTCGCTCTGGGCCCTGGATAAACGGCTCATCCAGTCGCTTCTCGCTATGAACTCTTAACGCTTGCCATTTTACTGATGTACCCTTCTTTTTCGTGTAAATAATCTTGTAAATAAGTTTCTCAAAGTGCCATTAAACCTGCTTGTACATATTTCACCAACTTCGAAGATTCAGTCTTTCTTGAACCCCGAGTCTCTGCACGCTACCAAGTGAAGGCCGGGTCGACTTAGTCCCAGCGTCACGACAGCATTTTGTCTTCTGCAGTCGTTATCTGTCATGCAAATTCGTAGGGAAACAGTTCTCATCGAAAGCATTCTCGTGACAACCCAGTCTCTCTTCTAATACGATAAGTACTAACGATCATATTATATTACGTATTCATGCAATTAAGTCATTTTAGGTTTAGTACATGCTGTCTTTGATGGAAAGCAAAGCGGTCAAAAGACAAAAAGTTTGCGCTTTCTGCCGTGAGTGGCGCCAGTGAGCCGCAACCTGCAAACGACCTAGCCGAACTCTCCGTACATACGCCGAATCTAGTCCGACGGGGTTCAGCCGGAGACGCTGTTGTGGAATTTGCGTTTGGTGCCTTTGCTCGAGAGGACTTTGGACGTCTGCTACGTTGGACCTGGAACTTTCTTCGCATCTTTTTGGTGTATGCAATCAACTACATATCACAATTTTCTTCTGAAGGCAAATGCATTGTAGAAACAACAACACAGCACAAACTGATCATGCCACAGAGGAAGAGATCAATCAACATTCTTGTTTATGGAGGCCTTCGCATTTACTGCTTACTTGTCAAAAGTTTTTACCACAAAGCCAAGCTCCTCGCGTCTGTGGCGACATCAAACAATTGTGTGGCGCCTCTTATACCATCCTCGATCGCAAGCCATGGCACAGTACCGGACAAGGGAGAAGTTCGCACGAGGCACGGCAGCGCGAGTGGTGCAAATAAATCCTGTCAGTTCGAACCTCAACTCTGTCGGAGCTGGTTCTTCGTCGCCCTAGCTCCGAGCGAACTAGAGATTAGACATTGCACACGCCACCTTACCCTTCGAAATGGATTCTGCTGGTTCTTCCTGGCTTCCTACAGTCGGCTACCCACTCCAATACAGTCGGCCTAGCTAACGTTCCTTGGCCACGTAATAAAAGGTCAACATGCCGCGATTTCGTCCCAACCGCACTTGTGACTGGCCAGTCCAGGTTGAGGTGCATTTACAGCTGCGGCATAGAATTAGCTAGGAAACCAAATTCCTCCATCTCGTGTCATCCCTGCCGCTTGACGTCGCTGAGGAATCAGCGGACATCACCTCACCGTACTCAGCGTGCTTTCGACATCGAGTAGGCGGCTTTTGTAGACCGCAGATCACCATCAGTGTGATGCAGACACCAGCAGCTTTTTACCCCTATAGAGCTTGGTGACAGCCATCCCTCGGAGCTCCTCTGTCGCATGCGCCAGCTGTTTGTAGTCCCCGCCAATCCAATCAGCAGAACACTATCCTGCGTGAGCTGTTTCTCTAGCACAATGTGGTCACCGTCCTCGCGGTTTCGGGTGGTGTCCCACTAGAGGAACTTCGTGACTTCGCAGTTCTGGTCATGCTGCCCCTCCCCGGCATCTTTTTGCTTCCGAGAGGTCCAACAGTCCGACCCGCGGCAATACGTCTCCTCCTCGGCTGTGTGCTTGTACTCCTGTACTTTCTTTATCACTGCCCACAAATACACCCACACGTGTTTTTGCTCGGGAAATGCTGCGGTCGTCTATTGGCGGTGGCAAGTGCCAAGTCGCATTGGTGGATGGATATGCCAGCTTTTTAAAGTCTCCAACAAAATCACTGCCACTCGTTCGATTTTTGACACGAGAGCAATATATCAGTGTCATTGAGACCTCTTGAACCGATTGCCGTCGCAACTAAATGTCGTCATCGCTCCGCACATACGGCTAACGGTCTTTCACTCAACCTAGGATTGCGCCACAGGCAGTTTTCGGTAGAGTTTCACCTTCTCCGACGTCTCGCAAGCTGTTCACGGCGCTAACTTTCCTAGTTTCTTCAGCCTCTCGATTGCAATACATGCCCACCGACTCGCTGACCTCAAAACGAACATCTCAGAGAGTGAAGGGCGCACTCTCTACTACGTCTGCGACGAGTCTTCAAAATCTTATACCCGCTTCGCCATAAGGGAAAATTCTCGCCAATTTTCCTAACATTACGAAGTCGTACACCAGAGTCATCGGCGAAACACTCCATCACCCGCCACACTGCGGCCTCTGAACTTCCAGCATTTACTCGCCCTCCCCGCATATCTGGAGAACGTCGCTCTATTGCTCGCCGTCAGCTGCAACCCTTGATTGAACTCTGAATCGTGCCCCCTTCCTCAGCTAACTGGGCGTCGCGACTCCACATGGTGCTGAAGAAAGATCCGGGTGACTGGAGACTGCGGATATGATCGTGCCCTCAATACCCAGCCTTACCAGACTGCTATTCACTTCCTCACATGAAGGACTTCAGATGAAATTTGGCTGCGTGCACAATCTCCTTTAGAATTCGCTTTGTGAAGGGTTACCATCAATCTCAGTGAAGCCCGGCGATATTCTGAAAACGGTCATGACAATAGCACAGGGCATTTTTGACTATATGAGGATATTTTTTGGATTGCAAAAAGCTGCGAAAAACGTTTCAGGAAGTTATAAACGAGGTTACGTGAGGCCTTGACTCTGTATTTGCATACATCGTTGAAGCTCCTCCACGTCTGAGAATGCAGCTGACGTGCGCGTTCTTTTCAAACACATTGGTGATAAAAACGAGCCAGTTCGAAACTCAGTGCTGTCCAAGCTGTCTGTTCCTTGTCTTAGCTCCGATAATTGCTTCGATGACCTTTGTAATAAAACACTAGCTACATACACTGTTGTTGCAGAGAAGATAGATTAACCAGTCGGAGGTTGCAATGTTTCGCCGCGATCAAATTTATCCGCTTTGATATGAGCACTATGCACACAGAAAGTGGAGATATCTTTCTGCTGGAGGATTTCCCGCGCTCCACACCACCGCTTCCTCATCGTCGTCTTGGGTGCCTTATGCTTTGGAAGCATCTGGAATAACATGCCGATGGCTTTTCGCTGTGTGGGACGGGATTACAATGGAGGTTATATCGCCGTTTTACCATCGCCGTCCCAGAAAACAAACAAGCTTCAGGAGAGGCTTCATGCGTTTTCAACGATGGTGATGAGATGATGGAAGGTTAGTGCAGCATCGCCACGGCCGCCAGCGGCGCGCCAAAGAATAGCAACCACGCCGGCCAGCAACAGAGCAAAACCTTGGTTTATTTGCGAATTAGGCTCGCCTTTTTATAGGCATGCGTCACGTGAGAAAGGGAAAGGGAAAAAGGAGGGAGCGGCGATAGTGGCCGCCGCTCCGAACGCTGACGCGTGCGCAACGGAACAACTGCTGAACAGAATATGCCACCACTTCGTTCTCCCTAAAATTGGAAACGCTGCACCGGTCTGCGTTGCCTCGTAGAACGCCTAAGGGCTTGTTCGGGGCTTCTTGTGGCTTTCTCTGTCAGTGCTGGTTCGGTCGTAGGCTGACCTGGAGAAGGGATGTCGGGAAACTGTTTCGGAGAGTTTGAGCCGCTGGGAATGCAGGTCGTAGGCGTAGTATGGTCCGCAGTCGTTGGTGAGCTGACTGGGGGTTTTGCTCGCTCAAATAACTTTCGAGCTGGTGATCATCCGATGCACAGCCGCGTTGCAAACGAGCTTGATCTGCATGTCGCCGGGCCAGGCCCATTGGGGTTGACACCGTGGCCATCCTGGAACCGGACGCCGTCGTGAGCTGTCCCGATATCCACTTGTCCCCGCTACCGTAGTTCCGCACATAAACATTTGACTCCAGCAGTGGTGTCCAGGCATCTTGACCCTCAGGTGGCTCTGCAAGCGTAGAAGGAAAACACGAGTCCAGCCGGGGTCGTAATTGGTAACCCAAAAGCATCTCCGGGGGGATTTCCCACTTTTCTGCGGAGTCCTGCGGTAGTCGAACAGTCGTACTAGATTTTCCTCCATCTTCCCTTCTTTCATTTTGCGAAGTCCATCCTTCACCGTTCTCAAAGCTCTTTCTGCGGCTCCATTCCACTGAGGGTGGTACGGGGCGCACCATGGATGCACTATATTATTGTTTTTGCAAATTTAGCAAATTCCTGGCTGGTAAATTGCGTACCGTTGTCACAGACTAACATTCGTAGGCCTCCGAACCTACTAAAAATGGCATGTGTCATCCGTTAATAATTAGGGGGGATTATTAACGATGCGCCCTTAACGGTGCGCACACTCCCAGACACCCTTAGAGTGAGGGGGGGTAGCTGCTCCGGTCGCAAAGGAGATGCCCTCGACCTGCGTGGCAAGCTCAGCCGGAATTCACCTACTTTGTAGTCACAGAAGGGGGTGGTCATTTGGTGCCCAGCTTTCGCCGGTTCAAGCCAGAGTAAGGGTTGGAGTCAGAAGTAACAAACAAAACAAACCTTATATACAGCAAGAGACAATACAGATGAATACAACAAACACTAAAATTGCACAGGCGAGAGGTTCACAGAAAAAAAAAACGCTAAGCATGCAACTACAGAGGTATTCAATAACACAGAGGCTTTACAACACAGATCAAACACGAGAGAGTCAGAAGAACAAACGCCAAATTGTTCACCTGGCACTGGTGCAGTCCGACGCCTCAAGAGTCACGATGTGGTCGCCATGCAAGACGAGTGTTGCTCCCTCGCAGGTCCGTGGGCTTGCCAGCAGCGGGTGATCCCCGGGAGTCCAGCCGAAGCACAAGCGAACACGTCGCAAGCACTGACTGACTGACTACACAAGCGGCGCGGCCTCAATAAATAGGCCGCGCCGCGTCTGCGTGTTAACGCGCGCTAGCATTAGCGCGCACACACACTTAGCTTCGCTAGTTAAAGCGCTCCCTTTTCCTCCCGTCGAGCCGCGCGTCGTCATTGGCTAGGTTCCATAGAATGTTCTGGAAAGGTCTGGCATGTTCCAGACGGATGAGTCCGCGTGATCGCCGGGTGATGAGAAAGGGGACGACGGCGACGCGTACAGAGCTACACGCTCTCTCGCTCGGGGAAGGAGGCTTTTCTCGAACTTTGTGGAACCATGCGGCGCCGCACGGGCCTCGCGCCGCGCCGGCTTGATAAAAATGTGCGCCGATTTCGTTACAGCATGCACCAGTGGTATGGCTTCAATCCATTTAGTATGCGAGTCGACCACTATAAGGATCATTTTTTCCTGCGATTGGACCTGCAATATCCACGTGAATACGCGACCACTTTTCATTGGTGCATGGCCACTTAACTGGCGGAGCGGCAGTTGGCATCTGCAGGTTCTGGGTGCAGTTCTGACAAGTAGCTGATATTTGCTCAATGTCCTTATCCAACCCTGGACACCAAAACAGAGAACGTGCAACTGCTTTCATAGCCGACAATCCCTGGTGCGTCTCATGCAGCAGACGCAACTCCCTGTTAGGAGCTTCTTTCGGTATTACCACACGATTTCCCCAGTACACTAGCTCATGCGTTGCTGACAATTCCAGCTTCCGGTCAAAGAATGGCATTATGAAATGGTGTAATGAGTTGGCGGTTCTGGGCCACCCGTTCATAACGTGACATTTGGTCTCAGTCAAAACGGGGTCGGCGGCTGTCAAGGCAATGAGCTCACGTGTTGTCACACCACCTTCGTCTACTCTTTCCAGGGACAAGACGTATTCTGGAGGTTCACCATCCGCGACAGCTTCCGGAGCTCGTTGTGGTAGGCTGCTCAGGGCATCGGGGTTGAGCATCTGCTTTCCCCGAGTGTACTGCAAATTGTAGTGGTAGGCCCTGAGGCAGAGTGCCCAGCGCTGGATGCGTGCGGCGCCCATTGTTGGTATCTGACGATCTGGTCTCAGCAGGCGCAGAAGCGTCTGGTGGTCCGTTACCAGTGTGAATTCTCGCCCTAGATGGCAGTCACGAAATTTTGTTACGCCCGAAATGAGTGCTAGTGCCTCTCGTTCTATTTGGAAATAGTTCCATTCAGCTTGTGGTAATGTTCTAGAATGGAACCCAATTGGCCTATATGTACGTTCCCGACTGTGTGAAACAACTGATCCCACACCCAGAGGGGACGCGTCGCATTTCAATTTCAATTCCTTTCTCGGATCGAAACAAGAACCTGGGCAGCCTTAAGCCTTTGTTTAGCCGCATTAAATGCGGATTCCTGTTTCTCTTTCCAGCGCCAGCGTGCATTCTTTTCCAACAGCTTATATAACGGGAAAAAGAGTAGTCGAAATGTTAGGCAGGAACTTGGCGTAAAACGTGAGCATCCCGAGACATGCACGCAGTTCCGCGACATTACGCGGGCTTGGTACCTTTACAATCGCCTCAACGTTCTTTTCTATCGGGTGAAGACCGTCTCGGTCGATTCGGTGCCCCAGATAAAATACAGCCGGTCTCGAAGTTCGCACTTATCGTATCTAAGTTTCACTCCGCGTTCTCGGAAACGTTGTAGGACGCTTCTTAATCGTTCACCGCTGTCGTTTTTTTCTTTCTGAGACAAGCACTTTGTCTAAATAAGCTTGTACACTCCGAAGGCCTGCCAGCACCTCATCCATCTTTCTCTGGAAAATTGCCGGTGCCGATGCTATTCCGAACGGTAGCCTATTAAAACAGAAAAACCCTTTATGCGTGTTAATGACGCAGACTTTCTTTGCCGCTTCGTCAAGTGGTATTTGGTTGTATGCATCTCGCAAGTCCAGCGTGCTGAAACAGTCACCACCACTTAAATGGGCAAACATGTCACCAATAACGGGCAATGGTGGCACAAGTTGGGTTCAAAGTGGCTTTAAAATTGCCGCAGATTCGGACCGTGCCGTTTTTCTTTAGTACAACTGCAATTGGTGTTGCCTTTTCGGAATGCCTCACTGGTGACAGCACGCCTATAGAAACTAGCCTGCCCAACTCCAGTGTCACTTTATCGCGTAAGGCATAGGGAATGGGCCGGGCTTTACAAAATCTGGGAATGACTCCCTCTTTAAGGTGCAGACCAGCGGGGGTCCCACTGATGCGGCCTAGATCGGTAGAAAACACGTCCTGGTAGTCTTCGAAAATGCTGGTCATGCGGTAGCTGCTTTTGCGGTCTTCCGGCGAGACGTCTTGGGCTGCTATCTGCAATATTGGAGCTCCTGCGCTGTTGAGTAGATTAAGCAAGTCACGCCCACAGAGGCTCGGTGCCTCACAATCTAACACAGGTAAAGGGCAGTCCACGGACGCCCTTGGTAGCGGACGCGTAACTGAAGTTCTACCAGGACAGGGAGGTGGCCTACATAGCAGTACAACTTCATGTTTGCTGCTTTCAGGCTTGGCCACTGCTTGCGGTACTTCTCATGGACTTCGCGAGCGATTACGCAAATTGGCGAGCCGGTATCTACCTCCATTCTCAATTCGACACCTTTCCACGAGAATACTCTGCGAATAGGTGGATCCAGAAAATTTTTTCTTTCAGACGCTAGTGTTCAAATATGCGACGTCTCTGTTTCATCGCTCGATGAGCCTTCTCTGACAGCCAAAATGTTGGTTCTCGCCGCCTGCGTCTTGTCTGCATGAGATACACGACTTCGGCACTTCCGCGCAAGATGACCTCTCCGCCCGCACCGGTAACACTGAGACTGCGTTTCCGCATGCCTCTACGTTGAGTAGTGGCTTCTTCTCTGCGTTCATCCTTTTTACATCGGTTTCTGCGGCTTCCGCTGCCATTGCTATTGCCTCCGCTTCTTGTAACGTTAAATCCCTTCTAGACAAGAGCCGTTTCTGTAGTGCACTCGACCTCACACCCCAAACAATACAATCCCGTAGCATCCGGTCCAGACTGCTTTTAAAGTTGCAGTTATCCGCAATTCGCCGTTTTTCTACCAGAAAGGCCTGAATTGGTTCCCCTTCGGCTTGGCAACGGTTAAAACATTTGCAGCTTTCAGTGATTTCGCTCTTATTTGGGTTGTAATACTCGTTGAAGGTTGCAACTGCTTCTTCATATGTCAATGCATTTGGCGTTCGAGGAGCTACTTATTATCTAAGGTAGCGCACCAAGTCCTTACTTCCACAAGCGAGACAACAAAACGATACACTCAAACACTAGTGTGGATTCCGGGGCTTGCAGGGATCACGGGGAATTTGTACGCAGACACGGACATGCAACCTAATCTGCGCCCAACAGTCTCGCGGCAGAGGGCCTGATTCCGCTTTACCCTACAACTCTACAACACTACAGAGGCTTGCGGAAAGTATATCCGGAGCCACATAAAAAGCTCAGCAACGAGGAGGCCATAGATCTGAGGCGGCTACAGACGAGCACTTTCACTAATTTACACATATTACACATGATGCATCCCACGACATTCAGAGACGAGTGCTCGTGGTGCAGGAAGACCCCTACCCTGTACCACATAACATGGGAATGCAGCTCACATCAACTACAAAAAATTGAAAACCCAAATGATCGACAGTGGGAGGCTTCGCTGGCTAGCTCTGACCCGGAGGCTCAGCTCTGCCTGGTCACAAGAGCTCGCAAACTGGCGAAAGACATCGCCACGGCCAGTGGTGCCCTGGACTGGGGGCGCCAACCGCTCGTCAGCCTCGGCTGAAGAGGCGAAGAAAAAGATCCCCGGGCAGTTAATAAAGTTCACTGACTCACTCATTCCTGCCCATATCTGGGCAGCGTTTGTGCGTAATGCTGCCACAAGCAATGCTCTCTTCTTTGCTGAATCTGCAACGGCGTTTGCTTCAAAGTACACTTCAACCTTGATAAGGTATGGTTTCCACTTATCTGTACTTTCGTCGAAGTCTGGCATTTTGAGATGCTTCATGCCTTCCAAGGGTGCAGTCCGGTGCTGGGGTTCTTCTGAAGGGTGGAGACAACACCGCCCTGTGTGTCTCCACCCTCCGTCCTGTGCCTGCTGCGGTTTTATTTTCCTTATGTCACACAAACTGGTTTACACATCTACACTGCTAAGGTATTTCACGACTTGTGCGTCGCCAATCCTCGTCGCCAATGTAACATTGCCACGGCCGCCAGCTGCGCTCCAAGGAACACAAGCCACGCCGGTCAGCAAGAGAGCAAAACCTCGGTTTAGTTGGTTGCGGAGTAGGCTCACCTTTTTATAGGCATGCGTAACGTGAGAAAGGGAAAGGGAAAAAGGAGGGAGCGGCGATAGCGGCCGCCGCTCCGAACGCTGACTTCGAACGCTGACGCGTGCGCAACGGAAAAACTGCTGAACACAGCGTAACGAGACAAGGAACAACAGGCACACTGAAGACAGGACACAGTGCTGTGTCCTGTCTAAAATTCGTTTTCTGTCAATGTCTTGCTACGCTAATCTTCCGGAAAATGCGTGCACCAAATAGCCTTCAAGTCGGTTTTCGTTCAAGTGCTTTTGCAACACGTCATGCACCTGTCAAGCTTCGACGGTGAAGATGCTTCCGCGGAAGGATGCTTTTGCTGAAGCCGGCATGCACGGTGTGCATTTGCCAACTATAGAATGTATGCGCACAACATTTACAGTGCACGCGCGGGGCGTGGGGTATAGTAAGAACACACAGGCGAACTCTGGCGAAACTCATGAATTTTGAAAGCTATCCAGTTCAGCTTTGGACTGTCAATGAGGGTAGCAGCATTGACTATCGTTTCGAGCTACGGAAAACCTCAGTGTAAACAACGTATATTTTAGAACGAAGGAGATTTGGGCAAGATCATAAGATGTCATCTTGAAGCTAGCAGCACCAAAAAAAAAAAAAAAGACGTGAAAGCGCTTCTTTCCCCTTCATGTCCTTGTTTGTACGGGCTGCTACTTTCAAGATGACATATTTGCAGCGTCCTTTTCATGTGTCGAAAATGCTGTCGCATGTCTGTAAGAAGAGTTAGACGACTGACGTTCACGAATACTAAGTGGCGGGCCCTATACGCTCGGAGTCTCAAAGTCCGCTGAATTTCGAAGTTCTATAGGACAGGTAGAATGTCGGAAAGCGTCTACACCACCTGCTGCATTGGGCTTCACCGGCCAGCAACTTTTCGAAAACATAGAGCAAAAAAGACACGGATGACATAGAAGTAACAAGACAGGCGCTAACGTACAACTTTATTTTAGGAAAAGCTCCCACGTCGAAAATATAGGAGCTGATAATGACCACCATCAGTCAGTGAGCATGCGCAAAGAATAGCAAAATCCGGATGACAGCACGTGGAAAAGAAAAGAAAATAAGAACATCACGGCACCGAGGGGACAAAACCACCAAGGGTCGAAATAGATATGCGTTTAAGAAGATTAAGAACAAAAGGGAAAACTAAAAGATATAAAACAAGAATTGTAAAGCGATAAAAGCATTGAATATGAGAAAAAGAATATTGAAGACATTCCTACTTAAAAAAAAGGGAACTTTCTTGAGGGAAACACCGTGTACCATTGTGCTTTAATCTGTGTCGCGTATTTCTTTTTCTTAATGATATAATAATTTCCGCGTCCTGCTATTTTGTTTGTTCACATATTTATAATTACCTTTGTATTTTTTACCTATTTCCTTACATTTTATGTATATATTGCACTATATAGATTTTATGTCCCCCTTACACAATGCCTAATGGGTCTGTAAGGTATTTTCAAATAAATAAATGGTTAACACCGACAGATGTCCGTCCAGGAATTCAACCTCACAGCCCAGTAAATCTATAGAAGGCGTGCTGACGCACATATGGCCGGCCTTTCTTATGAAATACGCCTCCATTACTTCGCGCTCTGTTTTCGCTTTAGCGGATCGTATAAATTTTGTATTATCCATCTTTGAATAGCATCCATTATCTCCCTCTATTTCACATGCTTTAGAGAGGTCGGCAAAGTTACTTCTTGATTTTTCCGTATGCATAACCTATACTCTCTCACCCTTTTATTAAAGCATCTTCCTGTCTGCCCTATGTAATCAAGCGCACAGCCGATAGGAATCCTGTACACAACGTCAGCCTTGCATACCGTGAATTTCATTTGATGTTTCGTCGTGCAAGCATCTCGTTCTTTCCCTTCCTTAGTGCTGATGAGGGAAAGTATGCATGTGGCAGAGAAAACGACTTTTACTTTATACTGCGCTGCCAGCTTTTTGAAATTATGCGAAAACCTTTGAAAATATGGCATTACTTGAACAGGAGTCTTGTTTTTGTTAACTTCTGTTCCCTGCTCAATACCGTGACCCTTTGGGGATTTCAGTTTTTGCAAAACACTCTCACAAACTGCCAGTACGACGTCCACGGAGAAATCTGCCTCTAGAAGACGTCTGAACTAATCTTGAATGCTATCGGCTATGCGATGCGTGCCGGATTTAGTAACAGCTCCGTGAAGACAGGAAGACCCGATCCGCCGCTTAACAACCTTTGAGTGCGCGCTGTCAAAATGCAACAGACGCTTTTTGCTTCGTGGATGGTACATCCAGCACATCCTGCTGCCAGTGAAATTCAATTCGATATCTAAGACTTGCATGCGGCCATCTGTAGATGTTTCCCAAGTGAAATTTAACACGGCACCGTGCTCAGAAAAAATGCTCAGCACTTCCTTGAGAAAATCACATTTTTTCGCATGGCATTTTTTAAAAATAATTAAGAAATCCTCAACGTATCTGAACACTTTTACAGAAGGATGGTGAGAAAGGTTGGCTTGAATGCGCTTGTCAACAGTGGATAGCAATACGTTGCATAACACAAGTGCAACCGAAGAATGATACAAATGCCTCTTTTTTGAATATAGAAATAGCCCTCTGAAATGATAGCTGTTGATGCAAGGTAGAACTACAACAGGGTAAGGAACGAATCGCTGCTGGTTCCCGCGCCGTTCTGGAAAGCTATTTCCCCGCTTTCAGAAATCGTATCACGGAGCACCTTGAACAACTCTCCGTAAGGCACTGAATAGTTCTTCTATGTCAATTGAAAAACCGCTCACTGCGCAGTAGGAATTCTGCTCGAAACTGTCGACCAAATCTCTGGAACTGCGGATCAGGAACGGATCTTCAAAGTGTTAAGGTGTCGCTGAAGGTAAGAGCTCACAAGCTTTTGTCATGTGCCATTCTCGGATACTATGACCCTGAAAGGGCATTCTGGTTTGTGTGTTTTGGCGGTGTCAAACACTTCTAGCGACCCTGTATTAGTTTTGTCCACTCATTTCTTCAAGCTTTCAAGGCCCAATTCTTCAAGCAGACGAATTGCGACACGTCGACACCACTTCGGGTCAAACTTGACTTTCTTAAAGTTCTTACGAATGGCAGAGAGGGCTTTTTCTTGAAACAAGCTTGCAGGTGTGATGGCAAAGCCACCTTCTTTGTCGCATTGCAACGCTGCTAGATTCTGTCGTAGCAGATAAGAGACCACGTTTTTGAAACGGTGGTTTCTTAGTGATCAATTCACTTTCATTATTTTTAAGGCAGGCTATTCCATCTTCAATAAGCCGCTCTTGCTCTTTTCTGCGGCCCTTGTTGCCGTTTGCCGGACAAACGCGATCATTGTTTGCCTTTTCATTGGGGGCTGGTATGCAAACTTCGCACCTATCTCTTGAATACTCCGTATTTCAGGGGAAATGACAGCGTCTCCCAGAACGGGGACGACTTCTCCTGCACCTTTTGTTAACTTACCTGATTGTGGTAGTCGAATACGCTCTCGTTGCAACAAGAACTCAGTCGTCTGCGCTGTTTGCTTCTGATATTCCGCTAGCTTCCTAGCGTTTCCCGTTCGTTGTTCCAAAACAACGACTCCGATCCAATCATGTTAGAGCCTAATTTGTCTTCAGCACTAACTTTTCAAAATCTTGTAGGTTCTCCGGGAATGTCCCCACAATGGTGGCACGGCTCCGAATAAGACTTGCACCTCCCAAGGGACAAGTCGGCGTTTCAGGCAAAACGCCAGTACTCTTGACTGACTTGTGGTTGAAGCGATGAGGTTGACACAGGTGATCGCAGGGTTCACAGTGGCAGGAGAGGATTAGAAAGAGCCCATTGTAGGAGAAATGTGATGCAACAGAAGCTTCGTTTGGGCTAGTTGGTAATGACTTTTCGAAAACATAACACAAAAAAGTCGTCCGTGTCTTTCTTGCGCAATGTTTTCGAAATGTTATTACGAACTGGCCCAAACTAAGGTTCTATTATTGGTGAAGCTGTGGAGAGAGCTGTGACTGCGCTTCTATCTTCGGTGTACTCTGTATTTCCGCGTTATATCCGTTGAATAAAAAATGAGCCAAGCAGCTCCCCAAGGATATCACTAAGAAAGAGTGGCGCGCTCATGCGTATACTGCTACTGAGCATTTTCATTAGGAGTAAAATTGTTTGATTGTGGGAGCAAAACTATCGTTTTTTGTTATGCGTCGACTACGCATACACTGAGCTGGAGGTTGAAGGTTTCTTCAAATTGAGAGAAAGACATGTTTTATGTAGTAACGAGAGTACCAATACAAACTATGCAAACAATTGAATGAGAAAGTAACAGTTGTGTTTTCGCCGTAGAAGTGCAGAAGCAATAATTCACCTCTTCTCTGTCAGCGGGGTATATGGCGATGCAGACTTGTTCACACATGACTCTCCGAGGCTGAGAGCGTCGCCTCATTCAAATCTTACGCACACTGTAATACCAGACGGCCAGGGGAGGCTCCTTCCTATGAGAATATTTGCGTGAATTAAAGTCTGCCCCAGCTGACGACTGAGGTGTAGCATTCCTTCATAGGCAAAGCAAAATGTAATTAAACGGCGTACTAAGCATTGAGTACACCCAAACAAGCTAAAAGGTTGACTTATTCGCATAAGTAATGCCTTCAGTGAAACAATAAAGTGAATGAATGCTCTAACGGTGTGATCACGTGAGTCGTACTTTGTGACTGTCCACGAAACGACGCCTGAATGGTGGTAACCTTTTTTGACTCTGGATAAACCTATGAAACTGGAAGGCTTTTCGAGTGTAGAGCCCTCTTGGGTGGCGCCGGGAACCCGGATATTGAGCGCCGTCCGGCGAAGAAAATTTAGACAGCGCCTGGGCATGGCTGTTGCGGCCTCTGCAAGCAGTCTTGTTCTGGGGCTAATCAACAGCAGTCTTGTTCCTTCGCTGCCGAGGAGTTAGGACCTAATCGAATGATCTAGGGCGCGAAATGACCGACCCTGTAGCATCCGCGAACAGGCCTCACGTCCGCAGGACGTCTCGTGAGTGCAGGTTCGTCTCCCACCTTTCGGCCCCAGAACCCTCAAGTTTGGTTCCACCAGATCGATGCACACATATGCCTTGCCAGCATCAGCTCGGAGACGACGTGATACGTCTATATCGCCTCGAGCCTTCCTCCCGTCGTTGCCGGCGAGCTCTCCCACGTTCTCCCCGCCCCATAAGCGATACATCATATGAACACCTGAAAATCAAGGTTCTGGAGAGATTTAGGCCGTTGGAGCGCTGCCGCCTCCAGAAGTTCGCTAGGGAGGAAGACTGGCAATCGACGCCCTTCCCAGATTCTGCGCCGGATGCGCCAGCTTGTCGGTGAGAACGATACCTCCAACCACTCAGCGTTGCTTCGACAGCTTTTCCTCCAATGCCTTCCCCAGCCCATCCACCTCGCCCTTGCGGTGGCCGGTGAGATCAACTTCAACCGCCTGGCTGAGCTCGCCGATAACATTCATGAGGCGACCTCCCCATCTGTCACAACTGTTTTGCCGCCTACAGACCGGGCGATTTCGATCCTGGAGTCCCGTCTCGACAAGCTTTCCGCCTCAGTCGCCACACTCCGCAGCCTACCCCAGGAGATCCGGCCGCCTCGCCTCGATCATCGCTCTCTTCAGCGCACACATCAAGCTCGGAATCCCTGCCCACCGGCTCTCTGCTGGTGCCACTGGCGTTTTCAACATCCGGCCCACAAAGTGTACACCACCCTATTCGTGGTCTGGAAACGCCCGCCGGGATCACCAACGGTAGCGTGTGTGCTGACAAAGCCATACAGCCTCACTCAGGTACCGAAACATATGGTGACACACCACGTCATCTCCCGAGGTGCACCCACAGCTGCTCGACCACCCGATTGTTTTTAGATCGTCTCGATATCGCCAAACTTGAGTTTCACCACATGCTGCAGCTCAACATTATACGCCGGTTTTCCAGCGCGTGGACGTTACCGCTGCATCTAGTACCCAAGCCCGATCCCTATTACTGGCATCCCTGTGGTGACTATCCGGCGTTGAATACTAAGACTGTCCACGGCAGCTAGCCGCTGCCCCACATCCAGGAATATAGGCCGCGCCTCTCCGGCTGCACCGTTTTTAGCTAAGTTGACCTCGTGAAGGCGTATTACCAAATTCCCACTGAACCCGCCGACATACCTAAGACCTCCATTTGACGCCCTTTGGTTTGTTTGGGTATTTGCGGGTGCCTTTAGACTCCGCAGTTCGGCTCAGATATTCCAGCGATTCATGACTGAGGAGACGCTGGTCCTGCCGCCTGTCTACGCGTACCTGTATGATGTCCTCATCGCCAGCCCTACGCCTGAAGATCATGAGCAACACCTACGTGCTCTTTTCAAGCGCCTACAGCAGTACGGTCTAGTTATGAACGCCTCCAAGTAGGTTGCTTGGTACCTCTGACATCCACTTCTTGGGTCGTCACATATCTTCGGAGGGTATCCGCTCTCTCGAGTGCACCCTCCAGGCTATCAATATCCCCCAGCTTATGACACTGCGCCACTTATGGCAATTCCTGAGGCTGGGAAATTTTTTCTGGCACTTGATCCCACACTGTGCAGAGCTGCTTCACTCTCCAATGACCTCCTGTCGTCAATCGCTGGCCGCTCCTACGCCGTTTCTTGGTCATAAAAGCTCTGGGCGCGTTTACTGCAGAAAACTAGCAGTCGCGAACGCCTTACTTCAGGGCCATCTGCACAGAAAAGCCCCTACGAGATTGATGGTGGATGCCTCAGGCATGGTCGTAGGAACCGTCTTACAGCAATACATTAATTTCGAGTGGAGAACATATCCTTTTTACTTTCGGAGGCTACTTCCTGCTGAAGCCAGCTACAACATCTTTGGCCGCGAGCCCCTGGCCATCTACTCCGCGATACAGAACTTTCCGCATTTTGTAGAAGGATGGCAGTTTCACGTGCTGAACGACCATAAGCCTCTGGCGTATGTATTCCGCGCCAACTCCCCTAACTCCGGCAACTCGATTATATTTCGGAGTTTACTACGGACATTCGCTCTGTGCAAGGTGCCACCAACACTGCCGCTTATACCCTCCCTCGTATTGTCGCGGTAGACACTCTATCTCCTATTGTCGACTGGGTCGCATTCTCTTATGCCCAGCAGAATGACCATGAGCTTGCCGCTTTTCTAGAGAACTCCCGTTCCCTCCGACTATGGCTTGTGCCCCATTCCTATTCGCCTGATACCTTGTGGTGCGATGTGTCAACAGACCTGCCGCGCACTTTTGTTCCGGCCTCGATAAGTCGCCCCATCTTCCAATCTCTGCATGACCTGCCATCCAGGCATTCGGACTATTCAGCGAATCCTCACCCAGCGCTATGTTTTGCTCGGAATAAACGCTGATGTGCCCACTTGGGCGCTCTTGTGTCTGCCCTGCCAGACGACCAATGTCTACCGTCATACCGAGACGCCTTCTCAGGCCTTCCTATCACCTGAACGTCGTTTCGACCATGTACATATCTCATCGTGGGCTCCCTTCCCGTGTCTCGTAGCTACCGTTATATCCACACCATGGTCGACCGCTTCACACGCTGGCCGGAGGCAGTCCTTATTCCTGACATCACCGCGGAGACTGTTTATCGCGCCTTCATCTTTGAGTGGGCATCTTAAATGAAATCAATTTCTTCAAATATCCTACGATGCTTAGGAGCACGGACAAAACACCCTAGATGGACTTTACGAGGTCCATGCCCCCTACAAGGCGTACGGTGGACAGCGTTTGATGCGTTATTAGGAGAATTCACTGACAGAACGCAGCTGCTCAAACAGAAAAGCATTCAAAATGAGAAAAGTGTGATGCTAATAACAATGACAAACTTTTAGGTTATGGAACGTGACGATTTGGTTGACCTGGCATCGTGACAACCGACCGTGGCCGCCAGTTTGAGTCCTCCCTGTTTGCTTCCCTTTGTTATATCCTCGACACCAAGCACTGCCGCACCCCTAATTGTCACCCGTGTGTCAGCGGCATGGTGGAACGCCTTCACCGCCAATTGAAGGCCGCCCTAACTGCTCGCCTCAATTGCGCCGCTGGGTCAACTCCTTTCCCCTTGTGCTCCTTAGTCTATGGGCCGTTATGCGGAAAGACAGTGCTCAGCTGCAGAGCTGGTGTATGGTAGTGTCTGCGTCTTCCAGGAGACTTCTTCACATCACACCCAGTCCCAAAGAATTCCTTCATCTTCTGTTGGGCTGTGTTAAAGACCGCCGGCCTACTCCACGGCGTCCGCCCCACCACCATACCATTTTTTGCACCCTGACCTGGGTACTTCGACCCATGTTTTCTTGCGCTGTGATGCTGTCCAAACACCACTAACACCGGCATACGAAAGACCTTTCCGCGTTCTCCACCGCCACAGCCGCTCGATGTAGCTCACTTGATGCGGCCCTGCAGTGTCGCGGCGCCGTCAATGGGCAAGCGCGTCGAGGGGCAGTTTACAGCTTCGGCCGCTGTTTCTGCTGAGGGCGCCACTGTTCGGGGAGATGTTGCTGCCGCGGTCGGCGGCCCTGAGCGCGCGATTTGCTTCCTTTCTGGGTGCTTTCTCCTTGTGTCTGCGCGGTCAACGAAAATTTTATTGGGTTCTGTGTGCAAGCACGTTACCATCGAGACGGAACGCGTTTGCTTTTTAGGCCGAAAACCTTTCTGGACTAACGGAGCAAAAATCTGTGCGCAGAAGCGGTGCGTGTAATCTGTACATCGCATCTGTGCACTTATGTGTCTTTAAATATTACCATTACTTTAGGGAATGGTCATGTTTGTTGGTTGTACGCACGCGGGCGCAGAAATGACTTTTGCCCTACTTATCATTGCATTCTAAAACTGATAAGAGAGCTATCGCTAGCCAATGCTTGGGGTCTGCCCTCCCCAGGTCCTGCCCGCATGCTGTGCAGTCTAGTTTTAGTAGGCAAATACACCGGTTGCTGTCTGCTGGTTACTCCTGCGCGCTGATTATGTCAATGACGGAAGCCCTGCTTCAGAAAACCAAGCGAGCCATGTTTGGGAAGAAGATTGGAGAGAAATATGGCTAAACCTGTTGGGGTACCGTATTTGCATAAGGTTGCCCACCACGTGAAGAAAGTGGCGAACAGACATGGCGTGCCGGTGGTGTTCTCCGCTCCGAAGAAGATGGCGGAGCTGTGCTCTCGTATTTCGCGTGTTGGAAAACCGAGCGGTTGTAGGAAGAAACATGCTAAGCGGTATGTAAATGCTGCTTGGGGGCCGTATATCAGATCCCGTTGACCTGCAAAAAGGCCTACATAGGCTAGACCGGGCGCTGTATTAATGACCGGGCAGGGGATCATTTGCGGGCTTTAAGGGGTGGAGGGACACGTTTGGCAGCACATTGCGCGGACTGCACTGCGTGTGAGCCGCGACTAGGCGATATTAGGATTCTGGGCAGAGGCCGGGATAAGACAGCGCGTGAACTTTTGGAGGCATTTAATATCGGGAAAAGGGGAGATAGGTGTGTTAGCGATACGTAGGTACGACTCTGGAACGCATAGATCAGTTTTCTTGATCGTGCTTTGCAATATTCCTTGTTTTGAATTCCGTCTTTTTCCTATTGGTATGTTGCGCATGTCTCTTTTTCGGCATATATTTGCTGCCATTGCAGATATAATCAGATGAAAGTTAGCGCATGTCCTGTGTCTGCTTCTCTTATGTGTGTTTCCTGTGCGCTTTATATTTAGACAAGCAATGCTCTATCTAGCCCAATTTCAAGTTTTGTTAAGCATGCTTTACGCTGTCACCCGTTAATAATTAGGGGGTATTATTAACGATGCGCCCTTAACGGTGCGCACACTCCCAGACACCCTTTGAGTGAGTGGGGGTAGCTGTTCCGGTCGCAAAGGAGATGCCCTCGACCTGCGTGGCAAGCTCAGCCGGAATTCAACTACCTTGTGGTGACAGAAGGGGGTGGTCGTTTGGTGCCCAGCGGTCGCCGGTTCAAACCAGAGAAAGTATCGGAGTCAGAAGTAACAAACAAAACACAATTTATGCACAGCAAGAGACGATAC
>JAJIZL010035582.1:0-14520 GCA_023969395.1 Amblyomma maculatum
AGTCTTCGGGCTTCCTGTGCATGCTGTTGGTAGGCGGGGGCGTTAGGTTTGTCTTCTTAACGTGCAGCAGCATCACGTCGAGAGTCGTTGTGGGTTTTCTGCCATGCATAAGCTTGAACGGCGTCGCACTGGTTGCCTTCTGTATGACCGTGTTATACGCGGAGACCACTGTCACGAAGTTGGCGCACATCTTTATTAGGTCAGCGCGGCGCGCAGGAAGCCCACTCGGCTTCTGCGTCTAATATTCGACGAAATTCCATAAACGGCCTTCCCCGCGCAAGGAGAGCGCGTGGCCTTGTAGGCATCGGCTTCCCCCCTTCTCATCACCCGGCAGCGACGGTGGCTCCCCAGCCGAAATGTACTCGTTTTCTCCAGACTTTTCTGCCGCACCTAACCAATGACAACGCGCGCTCGGCGGGAGGAAAAGGGAACGCCTACATGAGCGACGCTAAGTGTATGTGCCTGCCGAATTTTGTGCGCAGGAGAGCAGACAGACGCGGCGCGTCCTATTTATTGAGGTTGCGTCACTTGTGCGAGTCAGCCAGTGTTTGTGCTAGTATTGCGGCGTGTTAGAAAATGCTACTGCTTGGCTACCGGGATTCAAGCTCTCCTAGCAAAACCACAGTGCAGCGGCGCTCGTTTCACATGACGGCCACATGCGTTTCCAGGCGTCGGCGCCCGGTGAACAATTTGGTGTTTGAACTCTCCGGTGTGTTGTTCAGTGTTGTAAAGCCTATGTGTTATTGAATGCCTTTTTAGTTGCACGCTTAGCATTGCCTTTCTGTGAACCTCTTGTCCGTGCATTTTAAGTGTTTGTGTGAAATTCTCTGTATCGTCTCTTGCTGTGTATAAAGTTTGTTTTTGTCTGTTACTCCTCACTCCAACCCTTAGTGTGGCTTGACCTGGCGAAACCTGGCACCATACGGCCACCCCCTTCTGTCACTACAAGGTAGTTGACTTCCGGCTGAGCTTGCCATGCAGGTCGAGGGCAGTTCCTTTACAAGGTAGTTGACTTCCGGCTGAGCTTGCCATGCAGGTCAAGGGCAGTTCCTTTGAGACCGGGACCGCTGCCCTGGGACAGTGCGCACTATTAGTAGCGAATCGTTCATAAACTACAATTATTAATGGGTGAAAATTATTCCGGCGCCAGCGTCAGGACGTTTGGGGCAATTAAGCTCACAGGACAGAGAATGAGTTGGATAAGTTTACGAACAAGTCATAAACAGCGTTGCAGTAGAGTGATAGCGAGAGGTGCTGCCCCAAAAATGGCTGTCTGCGATCAACCGAGTAGTACTATGATTTAGCATTAGTGCAATTCCCACTCAACATGAATATCAAGGATATTATTGCGTTGAGCCTAGAGAAATTTCTAAAAGGAGCAGAACTGCGAGAATGGATGGACCAAAAAAATAGGTTAAAGCAGAAAGGGAGAGAGAATCACTCAGGAAGCAGGCAGAAAGAGAATGGCTCAGGAAGCAGGCAGAACGAGAGATAATGGAAGAAGTATAGGTTAGGAAAGGAAAGAAAATTTCTAAAACAGCGAGATTCTTTTGAAGAAGCTGGCTGAGGTTCAGCGCGTTAAGGGTAACTACGAGCCTCTGGAGGTTGCTTTCCGTATATTGGGAGGTGGTACGAATCGACTGCCTCATTGACAGCCACAAGTGCTGTGGAAACTGGCTCAAGTTGTGAAATTAAGGTTGCGGAACAGCCATTTTCATGCAACAAAAATTTCTTGGAGGACTTAACTGGAGCTAAGATTTCTCAGGAAAGTGAGAATCTGCCCTTCGAAATGAGAGGTTGCGCAGAAACTGTGAAGGCAGTTGTTGAGCCAGAAGGCTCTCTATGTGCTCTTCGCCTGAAGATGAAGAGGAGCAAGATTCTAGCTCCTCATTAAATTGCTCCATGCCTGAGTGCATCAGTGACCGTGAAGAAGAGCTTTCAAATAACAGTGTGCACTAAAGCTCGGATGGAGCAAAAGCTTACGACAGCACTCTTCCAAAATTCAAGAACCTGTTGCAAGTGACGGCTCCACTACCGAGCAGGTTCTTGACGGAGAGAAAGATGAAGCTTTTTTGCCAGACACAGGTGATTAATTGAATGGTTCATAAATTGAGGACAATGAGTCGACAGCAGATTATGAGCCCTGCAATAAGAAGGTACGATTTACAGCAGGTCGTAAACAAAAGCAACAAAATTGAAAGAATTATGGCAGAAGAAACTAGCTCTAAGCGAGATGCTCCTTTTTAGGAGAACAAAGTTGTAACTATGCAAGTGAAACCGGAGAAAACGTGCAATGCGAAAGCGAGTGAAAATAAAAACAAAAGAATTAGCGATGCCAAGGCAGGCGAAGCGATTAGGGAAAATAGCGCAGAAAGACAAGAAAGAAGAGGCTGAAGGACTGGAGGCACAAGCATAAAGACAGCAGCACAGGCCGAGAAGGAATGAGACGGCCTGCACGAAGCAATATTAGGCCTATGTCACCCAATAATAATTAGGACTATTACCGAAGCGCCCTTAACAGTGCGCACACTCCCAGGCATCCTTAGAGTGAATGGGGGTAGCTGTTCCGGTCTCAAAGGAGATACCCTCGACCTGCGTGACGAGCTCAGCCGGAATTCATATACCTTGTAGTGACAGAAGGGGTGGCCGTTTGGTGCCCCGCTTTCGCCGGTTCAAGCCAGAGTAAGGGTCGGAGTCAGAAGTAACAAAGAAAACAAACTTAATACACAGCTAGAGATAATATAATGGAATATACACGATCTCTTAAAGTGTACAGACGTGAGGTTCACAGGAAACAACGCTAAGCAGGCAACTAAATAGGTATTCAATAACACAGGCTTACAATACTGAACAATACAGGAGAGAGTCACATAAACAAACACCAAATTGTTCACCGGCACGGTTGCAGTCCGACGCCTCGAGAGTCACGATGTGGCCGTCACGCAAAACAAGCGCCGCTCCCTCGCAGGTCCGTGGACTTGCGAGTAGCGCTGTATTACTTGCGAACGCGCTGCAATCACTTACCGACTCACAAAAGCGCCGCGCCCTCCTTAAATAGGGCGCGCCGCGTCTGTCTGTTAAGACACGCCAATGCTAGCGAGCACACACACTTAGTTTCGCTTGTTTAAGTGTTCCCTTTTTCTCCAGTCGAGCCGCGCGTCATCATTGGGAAGATGCCGTCGGACGTTCTGAAGAGGGCTGGTATCTTCCAGACTGATGAATCACTGTCATCGCCGCGTGTTGAGAAAGAGGGTGACGCCGACGCGTACAAAGCTACGCGCTCTCTCGCGCGAGGAAGGAGGTTTTTTCTCGAACATCGTAGATCCTACTGGCCTCGCGCCGCGCCGGCTTTAAGATATGTGCTCCGATGTCGTGACACTGCCCCTCCCATAAAGAATATTGTCTTACAATATTCTCAATACACACGAACATCGCGCGCACATGCATGCGCTACAAACATCACGCACATACATTGATGTTCAACATAAGCGTCAAGAACTCAACTGAGTTTCCACCACATAACTCAGTGACATGCCAGCCAAAAACATGACACAAATTCCAGAAACATTCAACATATGCCGCTACTCGACAACAGTTCGAGGTACTCTTACAATAAGAGTCGCAATTACGTAACCATGAAAAGTTTCAAGTACGGATCACTGCAAATTGATTTATACCACACGCGCCGTGGTATAGCTACGCGCTCTCTCGAGCGAGGAAGGATGCTTTTTCTGGAACGTCGTAGATCCTTCGAAGTGATTCCGTGGGGGCCTCCTGCTCCGCGCCGGCTTAATAAAAATGTGCGCCAATTTCGTGACAGCCTGTTAGCACCAATTCTCTCTGCGAGCGTCCAGCTGGAAGCATCAGAAACAAGGGCCAAACTTCTGATCAGAAATCATACGGTATAAGAAAGATGAAAGCACGAACGAGAAAAAAGAGCAGGACACGCATGGGTAGTCGAAGTCACTGCATATTCAGAAAGAAAACGCGCGTATCTGAAAAGTGGAGTAGAACTGTCTGTTCCAAGGAGCAGCTGCAATCGACGTTTGGAAATATATAAGAAAGCATATATTTCTTCTCATTGGGAAGACGGTCTCTGCGTTCTCGCTTTTCCATGTGTTTAAGTGTGTGTTAACTTTGCTTCAATGCTATATTTCGAAATATGATTGTATTGTTGTGTGTACTTTGAGATTATTCTTTGGTGTTTGAGCGCATGTGCGCGGGATGTTCGCGGATTTAAGAATATTGTAAGACAATAGTCTTTAACTGAGGGGCAGTGTCACAAAATCGGCGCTCATCATACTAGGTCAGCGCGGCGCCAAGGAAGCCCGCGTGGTGTCTGCGCAGAACGTTCGAACACATTCCAGAAACGCCCATCCCCAATTGTGGAGGGCGCGTGGCCTTGTAGGTATCGGCTTATTCCCCTTATCATTACCCGGCAGCACAGGTGACTCAACCGGCCGGAAGGTTCTCTTTCTCTCCAGAGTTTTCTGTCGCGCCTAAGCAATGGCGCGGCTCGGCGGGAGGAAAAGTAAACGCTCACACCAGCGAAGCTATGTGTGTGTGTGTGCGCGCTGGCTTTGGTGCGCTTGGATAGACAGATGCGGCGCACCCTATTTTATGAGGTCGAGTCGCCTGTGTAAGTAAGCAAGTGTTTGAGCTAGTATTGCGACATGTTCGCAGGTGCTACTGCTCTGCTCCCGGGGTTCACCCGCTTCTGGCAAGGCCACAGATCTGTGAGGTAGCTGCCCTCCTCATACATGGCGGCCATATCGTGATTCTCCAGGCATCGGTCTGCGACAGTACCCGGTGAACAATTTGCTGTTTGAACTCTCCCGTGTATTGTTCCGTGTTGTAAAACCTCTGTGTTATTGAATGCCTTTTTAGTCGCATGCTTAGCATTGCTTTTCGACTCTCGTCAGTGCATTTTAAGCGCATGCGTGTGCATTTCTCTGTATTGTCTCTTGCTGTGTATAAAGTTTTTTTTGCTTGTTACTTCTGACTCCCACCCTTGCTGTGCTGTGGCTCGAACCGCCGAAAGCTGGGTACCATTTCTGTCGCTATAAAGTAGTTGACTTCCACCTGAAGTAGCCACGCAGGTCGATGGCATCTCCTTTAAACCGGGCAGCTACCCACACTCACTCGAAGGGTCTCTGGGGGTGTGCGCACTATTAGTTGCGCATCGTTATTAATCAGTAATTATTAACGGGTGAAAGCCGCGTACGGCAGAATGACTTCCCAGATTTTATGTTCGGCTTGGAGGTACATGTCAAGCATGTCCGCAATATTTTTATTCGGAAGACCAGACATACTGGACGTCATCACGTGTTAGGCGCGTCAAAGGTTCTGCAATCTTGCCAAACTCGGCATTGAAACGGCGATAGTACGCGCACAGCCCCAAGAAACGTCGGACTGCTTTCTTCGTGGTAGGGATGGGAAAATTGGCTACAGCGGCTGTTTTATCAGGGTCAGGCCGGACACCGTCAGCGCTAACCACATGACCGAGAAATTATAGCTGCTGATATCCAAAGTGACATTTTTCCGGTTTGAGTTTAGGAATCGGCCGAGCGAAGAGCGTCCAGTATCGTTCGCAGCCGCTTAAGATGTTGGTCAAACGATTCTGAAAACACGATGACGTCGTCCAAATACACCAAACAGGTTTGCCATTTAAGACCAACAAGTACACTGTCCATCATTCACTGGAACGTCGCTGGCGCTGAACACAGACCGAAAGACAATACTTTAAATCCATATAAGCCATCGGGTGTCACAAAGGTAGTCTTTTCCCGATCGCGCTCATCCACTTCTATCTGCCAATAACCAATTTTTAAATAAATGGAGGAAAAGAACTTGGCGTTGCGAAGTCGATCGAGTAAATCGTCGATACGGGGCAACGGATATACATCTTTTTTTTCTGATGTCACTCAGTTTCCTGTAATCAACCCAAAAACGCAGCGTGCCATCATTTTTTTTTAACCAACACGACTGGCGACGACCACGGACTTTTAGACGGCTGAATAACATCGTCATTAAGCATTTCCTGGACTTGTGTCCGAATTGCCTCACGTTCTTTGGCCGAAATACGGTACGGCTGCTCTCGAATAGGTCGGGCATCGTCAGACGTTAAGATGCGATGCTTGGTGATAGAACCTTGCCGAACCTTCGATGATGAGGCAAAGCACGGGGCGTACTCCAGCAGTAAGGCACGCAGGTCGCGTTGTTGATAGACAGAAAGGTCGCTGCTAACATCGATGTCGTCTAGAACACTGGGAGTATCAATAATGTCAGACGCAAAACATTCAGAAACTTCCTTTAACAGTTCGCCGAACGCGATGGCAGTAGAGCGGTAGTGGTGGCGAGATTCATTCGTGAAGTTCGTGACGAGAAGCTAAGAGTGACCATTGCTGAGAATAATTAAGTTTCGAGCCGCACAGATGCCATTAGAAAATAAAAGCGAACGGTTGCCTTCAGCTATTATCGGCCCGTCACGAAGCCCGCCGCACACAACACTCACAAACACGCTGGAGCGGGGAGGCACTGAAACACACTCGACTGAAACCCGTAGGGCGCACGTACGTTGGCCATCGGTGGGGCTGGTAGCCGCTTTCTCGATTGAGAACGAGACCGTTCGCTGTCAGAGATCGATGATGGCGCCATATTCCCGCAGGAAATCCACACCGAGAATCAAATCACGAGAACATTCCCGGAGAACGACGCAGCTGACAACGAACGTTGACGTACGAATCTGGATTCTAGCCGTGCACTGTCCAACAGGAGTAATTACATGCCCCCCAGCAGTGCGTATTTGCGTGCTACAACATGGTGTCTTAACCTTCGTAAGGTTCGCTGCCAGTTTCCCACTCAAAATCGAAAAGTCTGCTCCAATATCCACTGAAGCGCTGACATTATGACCATCGATGCACACAGGGATGTCCAGCGATAGCCGGTCTCGTGAACCAAATGCTGTCGTTTCTGCTCCAAAATCCATATCTGTTCTCATTGGGGGACTTCTTTGTGCTGATATTTAGCGGGCCCGCCCCCGGAGGTCGCTTTACTCCGTTTTCCCGGTGGGGGCTTGGCGAGCGACCAGACGGTGCTCGCGTTAAGTCACCAGTTGTTGAAGGGGATTGCCGACGTGGGGATGGAGACCTGGATTGTCGGCGCGCCATCCGGAGGCTCTCTTGTGCGAGGTTGTCTCCAATGTCAGGAGGTAGTTGTCCGAACGTGCGTCTAGGTGCGTTGGTGTAAAATCCCTCCGGTCCAAATTCCCGATAAGGGCACCACCGAGAAATGTGACCAGGTTCCCCACAGTGGTAGCAAAGGCGGCGGCTCCGAGGGGCCCGCCAGACGTCCGTTCGTCGAATGTTTGACCGCGGTGGCCGCACGTACCGCGTTGGCTGCTGTGCAGGAATGTATTGCGCTGGCTGCTGGACGGGCATGCACTGGGTTGGTGGTAACGTAGACAACGGAGCTTGGACGGGAACTGGGCGTCAGAGAATGTCAGCGTAATTCGGACGAGAATAATCAGGAACAGGGGTACTTTGAGCTTCAGCAACATGCAGAGATGGCTGCGTGACTTGCTGAATCTCTTCGCTGATCATATGTGCGAGAGAATCACCCCAGGGTTGGAACGTGCCCCAAACCTTCTGCAGTTCCTCACGTACAATTGCACGAATAAAATCTCGGAGGTGTTCAGTATTGCTTACAGCAGCTGTAAGAGGCTCGGCAGGAGTCGTAGCGAGGATTGGGCTGTCGTAGATCGCCGAGCGGCGCTGGTGTAAGATGTTTTCCATGGTGACCACCTCTGTTAAAAATGAGGTAACTGTAGTTGGTGGGCTACGTAAAAGACCAGCAAAAAGCTGTTCTTTAACCCCATGCATCAGGTGGCGCAGCTTTCTGTCTTCGGACATGTTAGGATCCGCACGTCGAAATAGTTTCGTCATGCCCTCAACATACATCATGACGGACTCGTTTGGCATCTGTTTTCGAGATTGTAGAGCACGTTCTGCTCGTTCGCGCCAATCCAGGCTGACATACGCCTCTATGATAAGACGGCGGAACTGAGGCCATGATGTTATTGTGCCTTCTCGGTTCTCATACCATGTCAATACATGGTCTTCCAGGCAGAAAATGGCGTAACTTTAAGTTGTCGTCCCACTGATTAAAGGATGCGACTGGTTCGAACTGAGTTAGCCAATCCTCAACGTCTTCATGCGCAGTGCCATGGAACGATTTCGGCACTCGGGGGCTTTGAAATTAAACAGGAGTACCTTGCATGACCGACGTAGTGCTTTGCGTGGCTGGCCGGAGGCTCGTTGTTGAAGTGGACTCCAAGGGCCCGTGTTCGGGAGGAAGGCCCAGGTTCCTCTGGCTGACGCGATGTACTGGCGTGTCCACAGCAAAAGCTCGGTGTCGTTGGTTAGCGGAGGGGTGTGTGACATTGAGAGGACAATACCCAGCACATCCACCAAAACTGTCACGAAGACAAGGATTTATGGGTATCGGCAACAGGGGAAGATACACGCAGTCTAGACAGAGGTTCCCGGGAAACGGTAACACGAAGACACAAGCTCAAGGGTCCAGCCCTAGCTAGCCGAAGCGCGCGAGAGTCTCCAACTTCTTCGTCGTTCAAGCGCTACCTCGTACCGTGAGGTGGCAATACTTTCTGTAAGGCCGTTTGTATGCAGGTGTCGGCGGTAGTCCTACGGTGACTTGTCAGGCCATACTTCAGAATGGCATGAGTTAGCTCCGCGGTAAATGCTGCTTCCCTGCATGTGATGAGCAGTTCTGGGGCGCCGTGTCAGAGGAGAGTTTGTTCGAGGAAAAACATGGCGACTTTTACAGCGGAAATGTTAGGCGCGGCTTCTGATTCGGCGAAACGGGTCATGTCGATGAAGCTTGGAAGGATCCGTGGAAATCCATTCGTATTTGTAGAAACGTATAACTTTAGGGTGGTATCTGGTTGAGTAGACCAGCAGGTCTCGTCGGAGGTTTTTCGCGTAGCTGGCACTAACGGCATGTTCTGAAGTAATGGCGACTTCGCTAACCGAGGCCAATAATACTTCTCCCGGATTCCGTGCAAAGTGCGTGCTAGTCCGTGATGTCCTGCCGTGGCACACCTGTAAAATTTCCTGTGTGACGTTTAGTGGCACAACAAGAAGGTGTGCGGTCCTGTTGGATGCAAAACTCTTCACATGGACGTCATTTCGTAACACGAAGGACGACAGCGACCAATTGAACACAGCGGGAGAGGAAGCGGTCTTTCCTTGTAAGTAATCGGCTAGGTATTTCAGCTCAGGGTGCGATCGCAATTCAGCGCAACGTCTGCCGCTGACTGGTCCAATAAAGGCGTCGCCATCGTCTTTTTTTGGGAGGCGCCGAAGGAAGCACCAGACACGTTGTCGCCATCAGAAGGCTTGCGGTAGAATTGAATACGAGATTCACTTTAAATTCTTGAAGACGTAGGCTACATCGGGCTAGGCGGCTGAGCGTCTTTCAAATTTTCCAGCCAGCAGAGCGCATGGTGCTCGCTTACAAATTTGAAGTGTTGGCTGTATAAGTAAGGAGACAACTCTCCAGTTGCCCAGATGACCGCGAGGTGCTCTTTCTCGGTCGCTGAGTAATTCGCTTCGGCTTTCAATAATGAACGACTGGCGTGAACTATAACTCTTTCTTGTCCTTCACTTCTCTGAAAGAAGACTGCGTCGAGGGCAGCGCTAGTTGCGTTGGTATGTATTTCTCTTTCGCCGTTTTCTTTGATGTGCCCGAGGGGAGGAGGGGTCTGCAAGAGGCGCTTAAGTTGCTTGAAAGCTTCCGCTTTCGGCGCTTCCCATTTCAAAGGCACATCGGCCTTTGTAAGTTGCGTCAGCGGTTTGGCGATGCGCGAAACGTTGCTTACAAATTGCCGGTAATAAGCTCATGCTGAAGGAACCTGCGCACGGATTTCTTGTCTGAAGGCTGCGGAAACTGGGTGATCGCAGCAGTTTTCTGCACATCTGGGCGAACTCTGTCTTTGCTCGCGATATGATCCATGAATAGCCGCTCCTTTTAGGCGAAGTGGCACATTTCTGATTTTAATGTTAATCCAGCACTGTCCGCAGCTTTTTCAGATGGTCTTCAAAGTTTTGCGACAAGATATTGCCGTCATCAAGAATACTAAAAAAATCTGCCACTTCAAGCCATCCATTGGAAGTTGAAACGTGGTTGCTTCAGAGCACAGGCAAAATGCATTATCTTGAATTCAGGAGGGCATCTAGCGTGACGAACACCGTCTTCTTACGGTCTCTTCCATCGACCTCAATTCGCTAATACCCACTCCTCACGTCCATGAACGAGCAATATCTAGCCCTGTAGAGATGGTCTAGAGTGTCGTAGATGCAGGGAAATGGTTAGAACTCTTCGTGATGCTCAAGCAGCGGTAATTAACGCAGAAACAAAATATGCCGTCTCCTTTTCACTACGAGGACTAGTGCCGCCCAGGGCCTGTTTCATGGCTGATTTTTCTCTTCACGAAGCATTTTCTGAAGGTACTCGCGGATAGCTTGGTGATCGCGTGGCGATAAACGGCAGGGATATTGACGAAGAGGTCGGGCGTGTTCGACTGTGCTAATGCGGTGCTTTGCCAACGGAGTCTGTTGCACCTTTGTCGTTGAATAAAATCACTCACTGTAGCTTACCAGAAGACGGCGAACCCGGTCTTGCGTGCCTCGGGGTAGTCTTGTGTTTATTTACAATGTGCACTGCTTAGATAGCATGGCCGTATCGTCTTCGGGCTGGCCGGGAAGAGCGAAGACATGTCTGCTGTCCGCTAGCTCATGAAGACAAGCGATGTCATGCCCTTATTAAGATGCCGCTGTCCTTTGATGAAGTTCTTCACCATTACCTGAGTCTGTCCTCCTCGAATATGGGTGACGCCTCTTGCGATGCGAGCCCTCTTTCCAAAAACAACTTGGTGCTTCCTTCCACGACGCCTTCGACGATTTCAATGTCTACGTTGCCCACCCAGGCGACGACGCTTGATCGTGGCGTCATGGTCAAGTCTTCGTCGATTACATTTAGAGTGATGTGATGCGTCAATGTCGTCAAGGACGGTATGGCATTGTCCGTCGGGAGGTTGATGAGTTTTGAGCAAATTTAGATTATCGCACGATGCTTGTTCAGAACATTTGTGCCAAGAATCAAGTCGCAAGAACACTGCTGCAGGACCACAAAGCTGGTAGGGTAAGTCCGCCCATTCACTGTTACTCTGCGGTGCGTCGTCCTGATGGTATAATAAGGTTGCCCCCACGTTGCGGATCAGCGGGCGATTCCAAGTAGTCGTTACTTTCCTAAGCTGGAAGGCAAACAGTCCACTGTTGACTGAATAGTAAGCTCTAATGACTACAAGGGCAGTGACTGTGCGACCGACCTCGGCTCGTCGTTTACTTAGGTCATGGCCTGGGCACACTGTTGTCACTTCGCTGGATGGCGGTGTCAGCTTACACTCTGGTCGTGTTGTCGCCGATGTCATCATACCGAGTGGTGGTGGCACTTTGACGTCCGGTGCGTGATCGTCGAGGATATCTTCGTACGGAACGTCGGCCTAATGTCATCTTCATCGTCACTCATCGCCACCGACGCAGGATCTTCGTTAGTTCGCTGTTTAGCAACATAACTCCTGAAGGTTGCAGCCTTTAATTTATCCTACAGGGGTAAGGAGACCTTCCTTGAACGTAACTGTGGCACAACAACGCAAATCGAGTGCTGCACGGTGATGGAGAGCGATACTTATGGCTTGGCGACGCGTGCTCTCCCCTCCTCAGAAGTCAGATTTACTGTGGTCGCTCGCCAAGACGGGTTCATGGGACGTCCACGGCGGAGCCACAAAGGCCGAAGCGTCTGTGCGGGCAATGGCGAATGGTATAGTCTCACCGCAAATAAACCATAATGGGCGGATTTTGGAAGTCATCAAGGCGTTGAATTTTCTGGGGCTTCGACGCTGCTCGAAGGCTCGTAGGCTTGGCAGGCGGGGGCCACGTGGCGGCGTTAGAAAACAGGACGGAAGCGACGGGGGGGGGGGGGGGGGGGGGGGGCGTCTCACGTTGTAGAGGACGTAGCGCGCCGGTGCAGCTCACGGTTGGTGGTTGCTGAGAAGCGGCTTTGTGTTTTGGCCTCAAAAGCGCATGTTGCACCTCTTCGCGGACGATATCCGTAAGCGGAGTTACTTGGGGCTATTGAGGTGTAAATAGCAGCCTGCAAAGCTCTACCAGGGCGACTTCGTGTATAAGTTGCCTTAAGTTATTGGTGGTGGTCGTCGCCTCTAGATGAGCTACGCTGAGTTGCGATGGGCGGTTTTAATGTCGAGTCCGAGCATCAAGGGTTTGTTATATTGACGACGTTAAACTTTGAAATTCGGTCACTGCTTAGAATGCGTTTCTCATGAGCCACAGAGAAAGGGATTCTTTGACGCCTTGTACCAAAATAGTAACTTTCTTACATTTAGCATATTTAGGCTGGTCGGATGGAAGTCGTGTTTCTTTTCTTCATCGTAGCCGACAAAGGGTTCGTTGGGGAGCTGTGCTTTGGACTCCAGAAGGGGTTTCGCTCTTTCTTTTCTCACCACACTCGCGATTTATTTGAAATGGTCCTTCTTGAAATCCTCCCACGTCTTAAAGAAGACTCGTAGTTTCCACGTCACGTCTGCGCTTTTCCGTCAAGAGCGAAGAAGATGTTTTGGAGTTTCAAGGAGTCGTTCCAATTGTTGAATGCGGCAACTTCTTCGTACTGGTCTAGCTATTGCTCTGGATCTTGTTCCAGGTTGTTATTGAAACTGGGGGGGGGGGGGGGGCTATTGTGGCTACTGGATGACAACCGTTAATGTAGCCTGGACCATTGTCGAAGTTTGGGAGCTTCTTCTGGGGTCGAACGGGGTCCGGCAGCAGACCGTATTCGGGTTGGAGCCCTTTTAGTCGGCGGCTTGTTTGGTGCCCTGCAGGCTGTTCTCCCATGGTGAGAGGAACAGTGCTGAGTTCTTGGCTGGAAGGGGTAGGCTGGATCTCAAAGCGCAGCCCCTCCACCGGATGCCACGTAGTGGTGACATGCTCAGTAGCCACAAATAAAACACTGGCGTCGCACTTAACTGAAACTAATTATTGGCTGACTTGCACCTGAAAAGATCTGAGAGAGTCGGCGGCGGCGATAAAAGCAAACGTGCTGGGTGGTTGTCAAACTAATAATGCCCGTTGCAGTCACCAGCGCTGAATTTAAAAGGAAGGAAGAGACATCTAGATAAAACTGCGAACAGTGACTAGCAAAACCTGGAACTTGTAGTAGTGCAAGCGCGTGACAAGAATTATTCGAGATACATCTCGAATCATTTGCCAAACAAAGGAAATGATAAAGTCGCGTCTCGCGACAATGAGCATGAAAAAACAAAGAATAGAGAAATTATCCGCACGCTATATTCACAATTATAAGACCATACGCCAGTGGCTGTCGAAAAATAACACATATAGATTGCGGCAATGCAGCAGCAAGACTCAAAATCACTCGAGGCAATCGTGTCACATCTTAATAATCATCACAGTAGCATGAAATTCACTTGTCAGTCGTGGTATTTCAATGTCGACTTTGTAGACAACAAGGTGTCAGTGGTAAACGGAATACTTGCTTCTACAGAAAGTCAACGGATAAGCAACAATATCATGATTTTATCAGTCACCATCCGAGATACTGAAAACAAGTAATATATGTAGTATAGCCGAAACGGCTTAGAAAAATCTGTAGCGATGATAATTACTACATAAACTACATTCATCTAAAGCGGCAATACTTCATAGGAACTATCCCAGTATTTCTTTTAAAATGGCCCGGGAGAAAGCAAGAACTTTAAACTAAACGAGGTCCTCTCGGAAGGACGAAAGGCCAACAATAAACGCCAAACTGCTTTTGTAACTAAATACTCCCCCCCCCCCACCAGTGCCCTTCCCATCAAACAATATTCTGTGGAAATATCTCTCCATGCTAAAATGTAATGAATGCCTGCAAAAAATATTCCCGGAGGCACCAAGCCTACTTACAAACGTAATACAAAGCTGATATATACTAGTACATTCTATACTTGACAAAAATACATCACAACAGCGTACTTTCTCTCCACCTAGATGTAAGACGTGCAATCATATACAAAATGGCACCACGGTTAAAAGTAATGCAAGCGATTTCACTTTTCCCAAAAATTAGGCTTCCTGAAAGACATCCTCAAACGTTGTCTACCTTCTAGAATGCTCCTTCTGTCATAAGCAGTACTTCTCCGACACAGGACGATCAATGAACATAAGGCATAGTGGACGTCGGACGTTGACAGACATAGACGTCCCGAAAGCAGTTTCGCATCATTCAAGTGGGAAAGACCATACTTCAAAGAAATGAAATTATATATTCTACAATCCGGCTTTACATCTGTTAAGGACCGAAAATAAAGAGGAGCGTATCTCATCTATAAATTTAGAATGTTGGAACCAGCATAAATAAATATCTCTA